>JAWNLU010000998.1:0-13701 GCA_035042165.1 Drosophila kuntzei
TTTTCCATACTAAAGGTTAATTTCGTCCGATTATTCCTATGTCAGCTATATAATATAGTAATCCGACTTTGACCAAATTTAGTCAGAATGTAAGAGACAGTCTCAAACATCTAATCTGTAAGTTTGGTTAAGATATCTTAAGAAACAAAAAAGTTTTCCATACTTAAGGTTAATTTCATCCGATTATTCCTATGTCAGCTATATAATATAGTAATCCGACTTTGACCAAATTTAGTCAGAATGTAAGAGACAGTCTCAAACATCTAATCTGTAAGTTTGGTTAAGATATCTTAACAAACAAAAAAGTTTTCCATACTAAAGGTTAATTTCATCCGATTATTCCTATGGCAGCTATATGATATAGTAATCCGACTTTGACCAAATTTGGTCAGAATGTAAGAGACAGTCCCAAACATCTAATCTGTAAGTTTGGTTAAGATATCTTAACAAACAAAAAAGTTTTTCATACTAAAGGTTAGTTTCATCCGATTATTGCTATGGCAGCTATATGATATAGTAATCCGATTTTGACCAAATTTGGTCAGAATGTAAGAGACAGTCCCAAACATCTAATCTGTAAGTTTGGTTAAGATATCTTAACAAACAAAAAAGTTTTTCATACAAAGCAATTCCATGACCTTTTGACCTCGGGTAAACACACTTCCAGGTGGAATTTTACAAAACGCCGTCTTATTGCACGATGAAATTGTCTCAGCTATGTTGTGTGAAAATTTCAGCTCTTTACCTTTAGCCGTTTGGCCTACACGTTGATGTGTCAGTCAGTCAGTCAGTCAGTCAGTCAGTCAGTCAGTCAGTCAGTCAGTCAGTCAGTCAGTCAGTCAGTCAGTCAGTCAGTCAGGACAAAGAATTTTATATATATAGATAATGCAGTTAACCTTTAGTCATGAATAACTTGTTACTTAAGTTAGTCTAAGATCAAACTCACAGATTGTATGTTTGCGAATGTCTCGTACATTCTGACCAAATTTGGTCAGAAATCGGTAACAGTATCATATCGCTGTCTAGGAACAGATCAGTCGAATATCAAGTTTTAGTATGAAAAACTATCTTGTTTCTTAAGATATCTAAATCAAACTCACAGGGCTTCGCACCTGCTCTTCATCGCCAACTGTCAAGTCGGTCACATTCGACTGTCAGAAATCAGTCAAAGTCAGTTAGTATGACAATTAAGTTTAGTCAAAGTAACTTGAGTATGAGTCTAGTCGAGATTCAGATCAATCGTCATTGCACGATGAAATTGTCTCAGCTATGTTGTGTGAAAATTTCAGCTCTTTACCTTTAGCCGTTTGGCCTACACGTTGATGTGTCAGTCAGTCAGTCAGTCAGTCAGTCAGTCAGTCAGTCAGTCAGTCAGTCAGTCAGTCAGTCAGTCAGTCAGTCAGTCAGTCAGGACAAAGAATTTTATATATATAGATAATGCACATTAACCTTTAGTATGAAAAACTTTTTTGTTTCTTAAGTTATCTAAATCAAACTCACAGATTGTATGTTTGCGACTGTCTCTTACATTCTGACCAAATTTGATCGAAATCGGTCAACTATATCATATAGCTGTCATAGGAAAGATCGGTCGAAAATCAGGTTTTAGTATGAAAAACTTTTTGTTTCTTAAGTTATCTAAATCAAACTCACAGATTGTATGTTTGCGACTGTCTCTTACATTCTGACCAAATTTGATCGAAATCGGTCAACTATATCATATAGCTGTCATAGGAAAGATCGGTCGAAAATCAGGTTTTAGTATGAAAAACTTTTTGTTTCTTAAGATATCCAAATCAAACTCACAGATTGTATGTTTGCGACTGTCTCTTACATTCTGACAAAATTTGGTCGAAGTCGGATTACTATATCATATGAAACTAACCTTTAGTATGAAAAACTCAGCAGCTGTATGATATAGTAATCTGACTTTGACCATATTTGGTCAGAATGTAAGAGACAGTCGCAAACATCTAATCTGAAAGTTTGGTTAAGATATCTTAAGAAACAAAAAAGTTTTCCATACTAAAGGTTTATTTCGTCCGATTATTCCTATGTCAGCTATATAATATAGTAATCCGACTTTGACCAAATTTAGTCAGAATGTAAGAGACAGTCTCAAACATCTAATCTGTAAGTTTGGTTAAGATATCTTAAGAAACAAAAAAGTTTTCCATACTAAAGGTTAATTTCGTCCGATTATTCCTATGTCAGCTATATAATATAGTAATCCGACTTTGACCATATTTGGTCAGAATGTAAGAGACAGTCCCAAACATCTAATCTGTAAGTTTGGTTAAGATATCTTAAGAAACAAAAAAGTTTTCCATACTAAAGGTTAATTTCGTCCGATTATTCCTATGTCAGCTATATAATATAGTAATCCGACTTTGACCAAATTTGGTCAGAATGTAAGAGACAGCCCAAACATCTAATCTGTAAGTTTGGTTAAGATATCTTAACAAACAAAAAAGTTTACACGTTGATGTGTCAGTCAGTCAGTCAGTCAGTCAGTCAGTCAGTCAGTCAGTCAGTCAGTCAGTCAGTCAGTCAGTCAGTCAGTCAGTCAGTCAGTCAGTCAGTCAGTCAGTCAGTCAGTCAGTCAGTCAGTCAGTCAGTCAGTCAGTCAGTCAGTCAGTCAGTCAGTCAGTCAGTCAGTCAGTCAGTCAGTCAGTCAGTCAGGACAAAGAATTTTATATATATAGATAGGGGGCTCCGCCCCTGCTCGCTTCGCTCGCGGAAATGAAATTTAGTTAATAATGTTAATTAAGTTTAGTCAAAGTAACCAAACCTTTAGTTTGGTTGAGATTTCTTAAGAAAGAAAAACTAATCGATAATTACTACTAATACATATTACATACTAATCGATAATTTGTATTATATTGTTCCTATGGCAGCTATATGTTATATCCGACTTTTACCAAATATGGTCAGAATGATGAATGACAATCCCAAACATATAATCTTAATTTATATAATATAATGCACATTAACCTTTAGTATGAAAAACTTTTTTGTTTTTTAAGATATCTAAATCAAACTCACAGATTGTATGTTTGCGACTGTCTCTTACATTCTGAACCAATTTGGTCGAAATCGTTCAACTATAGCTGTCATAGGAAAGATCGGTCGAAAATCATGTGTTAGTATGAAAAACTTTTTTGTTTCTTAAGATATCTTAACCAAACTTACTTTGGGACGGTCTCTTACATTCTGACCTAATTTGGTCGAAGTCGGATTACTATATCGTATGAAACTAACCATTGGTATGAAAAACTCAGCAGCTGTATGATATAATAATCCGACTTTGACCATATTTGGTCAGAATGTAAGAGACAGTCCCAAACATCTAATCTGTAAGTATGGTTAAGATATCTTAAGAAACAAAAAAGTTTTCCATACTAAAGGTTAATTTCATCCGATTATTGCTATGGCATCTATATGATATAGTAATCCGACTTTGACCAAATTTAGTCAGAATGTAAGAGACAGTTCCAAACATATAGTCTGTAAGTTTGGTTAAGATATCTTAACAAACAAAAAAGTTTTTCATACAAAGCAATTCCATGACCTTTTGACCTCGGGTAAACACACTTCCAGGTGGAATTTTACAAAACGCCGTCCTTTTGCACGATGAAATTGTCTCAGCTATGTTGTGTGAAAATTTCAGCTCTTTACCTTTAGCCGTTTGGCCTACACGTTGATGTGTCAGTCAGTCAGTCAGAGTTTTATATATATAGATATTATATATAGATAGATTGGACAAGAAAAAATAGATTTTTTTTTAAATTTTACATGTAAAATATGCACAGAAAATATTTTTCAAACTTTGACTGACACACCTTAATCACCCATTAGGCCTATCACACTGTGTATACAGTCATTTCAAAGTATAAAGTCTTTTTTTTTAATATTTTAATTGGTTCAAAAGATATGAGCATTGCAAAAAAAGGAGGGATTGTCCCACTGTGCAAAGCTGCATTACTTTTGCTTTAAAAATGCATTACTTATCGTTGGTGAATTCACTGCTTAAATTGCTTGGTAAAATTACCAACAAAAGTTTTCGACTCCTACCAGCAGTACTTGAGGGTTTGAGCACCTTGTACAGCCCTGTTTTACTCCCTATGGTACTTACCTTAAAGGACAATACGAAATCTTGACTTTCACTATTAAATTTAAGCGATTTTAAGATTTGTGAATTAATGACACGATTGGTAAATATGAGCAAGATTTTTATTTTATTCGAATTTACCCAATGTATCCGATAATATACGTACATTATTATATGGTTGATTTTTCGAATTTGTTGTCATATTATGTTTAAAACCATCTTGTTATTAATTTTATCCAAATCTGTTTTATTATTTTAACCTGAACTGTATTATTCGTTTGCTGATATTGATTGTTGGAAATATTTCATTTTTGACTAATAATATACTCATATTCAGTTCTGTTCATTATCAGCCTGGCAAAGACAATAAAATGACAGCTACATGTCGAAAGAGGAATGCAAATAAAGTTTGATTATTTTTTATCTGACAACAAGTTAAAAATAAGCCTTATTATTATTTATTTAAAAGCTTTTGCAAGCTAAACGTATTTTAATATATATAGCTGTGATTTAGTTCATTATTGTTATAAAAAGAACTATATGTACTTTAAATTGCGTCAAATATTGGTATGTTAGTATTAATCATTTTTCTTTTGTACAAACGCCAATTTAATCTAAATTGTAGAATAGTCAATCGTCGTTAAGAGCGCACATTTTTAAGTCCATTTTTTTTTAATTTTAATTTTTGTACGCTACATAAATTGATTTCTTTTTAAATGAACTAATTTTTCCAAAATTGTAATATTAATAAAAAAAATTTTTAGAAAGAAGTGCTAAAATAACGTCCATTATCGGGAGCCACTTGGAACCTCTATAAAAATCTAGGTGGCCCGGAATTCAATGCACCTGAAGGATGGTGTTGTGGAGCAGGCGAACGCTGCCCCTGTCGCAGAATATCAAATGGCGAGTTCGTACGCTGCAGGATGTGGTGGTAGTTGCTCTGCGGCAGTTGATGCTGCATTGAATGATTTTATTAGTTTGAATACCGATTAATATAATATTAGATTATTACTCACTTGTAAATTGCGCAAAGTTATCACACCAGCTGCACTACTGATTATGTGAGGACTCGGGCCATCTCCTAAATCTAATTGCAAGCTTTCGGACATATCACTGTTGCTACCAATAAGGTGATTACTCGGATTACTAACGCAACCAGATCCTGCTGTGGTAAGATGTAGCTGACCTAAGGACGCAGTAGCCATTGCCACATCGGGCATCATATCAGAAAGATGTCCATTGCCAGTGTCTAATCCACTGGATCCGCTTTCAACTATCCTGTCTATGCTCAATGCATTACTATGTGGAAATCGATAATCACCCTCTGTAATCAACGCGGGTAACTCATTGCGATGGTGCACTGATGCCGATAGTCGTGCATAACTTGACTGCAGTGCAGATCCCGAGTTGGTTGCCAAAAGAGTTTCTGCACCGAGTAAACTACTTGATTGATGTCGTGGAAAAGTTAAATTTCGACTATAGCATGGTTGTACAGCATCTGTACCGCACACTGAAAACGCTGATGAAGCCATTGACGAGGTTGACAAAAATGAAGAGGCAACAGCTGTATGGTGAGCGGAGTCTGTAGCTGCCGGCGATGGTGGCGGACTTTGGTCTTCATCTTCTAATAGACATTCTTCTGTTTGAGTGGTTGGGAGGCCGTTGCATTCTTCCCTATTATTGTCGCTTCCTTGGTTTGTCAAAAGAGAATTTTCTAGCAGATCAGATACTTCATCTGGCAGATTAAACTCTCTTACAACACGAAGACGAATTTGTCGGTCGATTTCATGCTTTGAAGAAAGGGGCAACAGGAGAGCTCTTTGACACATTGGTGATTGACGAAGTTTATGCTCACGCTTACGCATTGCTAAAATCGTTTGACTATCTGGTGGTGGTATAACGGTCGGTTCAACTTTACTCACGTTGTCACCACCAATATTGCAAGTGACGCCAACGGCAAAACCGCAATTTGCAACGGCGTTCATACGCGATACCATGTAAAGAGTGTCCGGAATATCAGGAAAGTGCCGTGACCTACGCATACGCATGAGCTCAACTTGATGGTGAGATGTGGCCATTCGATCTTCTAGTAATGCTTTCACCTCCTCAAAATACGGCATAAAGAGTCGTGGTCGCACAAAGAGACCTTGATTTTTTCCTCCGCGTATCCAAGCATTAACACGTAAATTTTCACGTTCGTCGCCAATCATGTGCGATGGCGGTGTGCTGACAAGACCACGACGTATAGCTTGACATAACACCTCACTGTTTGGCGGTAAGACATGATCCACCCTTACCAAAGGAAGTAGTTCCGAAAGTATTTCGCGCAACTCAATGTCGCTAAGATCACGTCTTTTAACGCCCTTTCGTGCCACCGAGTGAGCAGTGTGCGTAAGTAGATTTGGCTCCCGATCTTCCATACGCCTAATAAGCTCCTGTTCACCCCATTTAAGAACAGCTTGTAGTACCTCCAATTCTGATGCTTGTAAGAAGTTACTTTGTAAAATATGTACAAGTTGTCCCTTATCCAACTGACAAAGCACTGGTGAGGCGCTAACTGCGGCAAATTCTTCACGCAAGTATTGGCACGCCTGTCGAAAAACCCATGCGGATCCATGAGGCTGGCAGCCCCACTTTAAAACCATTGATAACGTATCAAGTGACAGCCACTCAAGTATCAAATCTTCACAGCCTTGCGATAATATATCAAGTTCTAAAAACCGGCCAATTTGGTACAACTCCATTGCTTCTTCAAGAGAAGTTGGTCTAACACGACCAGTGTTTGTTAATGCGTGAACCTCGCCAAGTGACCCGGCTGAACTGCCGGTTCCTGCTCCTCGCAATATTAGTGTCAAATCAACCGTATCTAAGTATATTGCTTGAAGTAAAACTCGTGCATATCTCTTCGGTATAACTGTTTCGTCAAGAACAATACGCGTGGGTACATGTATAGAGCGCTCTATGTATTCATCAATGTTCCGCGCTCGGCGGGCAATAAGATTACGAAAGAATGGAGAGCGCGCACTTAATATTGCTTTATGACATGGAAGCTCCAGCTTCGGTCTAAAGCCGTACTCTGAATTGCCCGCATCCTGACGCAAACTATCGTTTGTACCTTCGGCTGTGAAAACTAATGCGGCATCAGCGTAATCACCTGTTTCCAACAAATATCGTAGATCATGTTCAAGTGGATTAGGTGTGCCAAAATCGTCCCCAAGTTGACGAAGTAAATTTATATTGATAGTAGGATCATGTGGACAAAGATCTCCTGTATACAAGTAACGCAACAATGAAGCAAATATTTGCACGTCGATTGGCGACGAAGGGAGCTCGAGACAAATACGTGCACCAAATCCCGGGCAGCCAGAAAGTAAATCTCTAAAATATGTACAACGTGAGGATAATATGGAACGATGCACTGGAAAAATTGATCCACGAAATACAAGATCACAATCTGTGCATAAGTGTAAGTCATAAATCGCAGCCAGATCTTGTTTATATGTAGTTGCCGGGGGACGTGCCAATTCCGCTTGCACCTATTCCAAAGAAAAATGTATGAAATCGGGCTCAGAAGCCGATGAATAGTTTGCTTACCGATAAATCTCTTAATGCCGCCAATGCTTCAAACTCCTCACAGAGTGCAGCCAATTCAAGGGGGGTCCAGTCACACACAAAGTCACGTAAGACACGCGCGTGATCACATGCTTTTGATGAACGTCGTCGACGTATGAATTTCCTCTTTAGCGTTGCAAATCCAGTAACTCGCTTTCGCCTTTGGTCTCGATGGTAATGAATCCCACTATAAGCTACACTTGTGCCAGGGCCTCCTCCGCTGCCATTAAAGCCTGAAGTGCCTAGGCTTGCAGTTGTAGTTGCTTGAAGTACCGATATGTTTCCGTTGCCATTTTCACAACTAGCACTTGCGTTTTCAGCAGGTGTGGCTATAGGATAACCACCGCTGGAAGTGTTTGCCCCCATTTGCTTTAGACCAATCAAAACGTCACTTTAGCAAACGTTATTTTCGCACTTGTAATGCAATCAGAGTATCAACATTATATATGACATATGTAGCTTTTTCTTCATCTTATCAACTTTCAACATTTTAAAGTAGTTTCTGAAAATAAACGGTTTACACTCATTAGAATCAAAATGGTAGATTTGGAAATGTTGATAAAAAAAAATCTACAATCCTGAAATTATAATACACAACAAATATAAAATATTGAATAATAAAAAGTCTAGCAAACATATTATATGTACAGAGGGTGGAGCGAAAAACCAATTTATTTTTTCAAAGCCTATTATAAATGGATGATCCTATATTTAAATCCCTAGTTGCAAAAAATTAAATTTTGTTCTATGATACAGTAAAACGATATGTATAAAGGCAACACATACGTATACATATTGTGTTAGTTTGGTTAGGATATGTAATAAAAAATAAATAAAGTTTTTCGTACTTTGATTTTCGGCGGATCGTTCCAAGCTATTTGACATAGTGGACCGATCGATCGATAGAGCCGATATGTTGTTGTGAAACGAAACATAACTCCGCGCAGATCAGCGATGGAAATATGTAATTTTAAGAATTTAATTCCTGAAACAAATGAATGTAGAAACTGCATGAGTGCGGATAAATGGGTCAAGAGTATGAATGGCTTTGTATGTACATATATCTAAATTCCCATTGTTTTTATCAGAGTTCGCAAACGACAGTTGGCCGTTTTTCCCCTTGCGGTCTGCGCGCTAACATAGCCGAAAAATACGTACACGCTCGCTCTCTCTCTAATAATAACCTTAAGAGACCAATGGAACCATTGAGAGTTAACAGATGAGAACAAAAATGAAATGCTTAGCGCAAACGGTCTTTAAGTCTTTAATTAGCTTTTTGACAATGCTGTCGTTTGTCTAAAACATGCGTAAAAATATCTACATATAACCGCATTGTAACGTTACATTTAGGTTTATTTTAATGTGCATCAAATTTAAAAAAATTTATGAATAAGCAGAGCAAAGAGAAAAAACCGGTTGATCGTTGAGCGAAGACCGATTTATTTAAGGTGCTAAGAATGATCTTGGCCAATTGTTTATTTTCAAGATATTTACAAAAATCTAAGAAATTTGCACGCGACTCATACAGAAGTCACTTTTTCGGTGAGCAGTTCAAACACTGATTTCATCGAAACCAGAACGAATACTTTAACGCAATTAATTTTAAAATGTTATGTAATGCTATTTCTTAATAATGGTTTTTAATTGATTTAAAAATATGAAGTAGTTTTTTTTTAATTTAATTTTATTCAACTTTTTATGTTTTTTGTTTACTTCGTATGAAATATTATATGTAATATATCAACTTTTTTCATCAATATCTAGTTTTATGAACAGAATTGATGTGTTTTCTTTGCATTATTATCAACTTTTTGATGCTGGAAGAGAGATTTCATTAAATAATCATTATAATACATATACCCCATTTTGGCGGTCAATTTTTAAGAAAACAGGCAAAAATACGGAAAAACTGAATTCATTCAAAGATACAGTCGGTTTGATAATCCGAGTTAATTAAATCAGGTGTGAATTGCTTAAAGAAGTAACTTGAAAATGTTGCTGGATGAAAATTTCACAAGATGTGAGTTTATGATCGTTTTGCTTTTTTGATTTTTGCTGCGGTTGACACTTCTGTGGAAATGCCCATATGTAGTTTTTGCAGCGTGATTAAACTGCGATGTGTAAATAAAATGAAAAAGTTTTAATATGGAATGAAAAAGTCAAGGTTTGTAATGTAAATTATTAACACTGAATGTTTATTACATGTGTTGTGTTGTCCAATTGTTCAATGTGTTGTTGCTGCGTTTTAAGATACCAACTAACAAATGTATTTGTGCTTTCTGTGGAGTGTACCTTTGAAGATTATAAAGGACTAGGGGGCTCCGCCCCTGCTCGCTTCGCTCGCCAACCCCCGGCTCGCTTCGCTCGCGGAAATGAAATTTAGTTAATAATGTTAATTAAGTTTAGTCAAAGTAACCTTTAGTATGAGTTTGGTTGAGATTTCTTAAGAAAGAAAAACTAATCGATAATTACTACTAATAGATATTACATACTAATCGATAATTTGCATTATATTGTTCCTATGGCAGCTATATGTTATAGTATCCGACTTTTACCAAATTTGGTCAGAATGATGAATGACAATCCCAAACATATAATCTGTAAATTTGGTTAAGATATCTTAATTTACATAATATAATGCACATTAACCTTTAGTATGAAAAACTTTTTTGTTTTTTAAGATATCCAAATCAAACTCACAGATTGTATGTTTGCGACTGTCTCTTACATTCTGAACCAATTTGGTCGAAATCAGTCAGCTATATCATATAGCTGTCATAGGAAAGATCGGTAGAAAATCAGGTTTTAGTATGAAAAACTTTTTTGTTTCTTAAGGTTAATTTCATCCGATTATTGCTATGTCAGCTATATAATATAGTAATCCTACTTTGACCAAATTTAGTCAGAATGTAAGAGACAGTCTCAGACATCTAATCTGTAAGTTTGGTTAAGATATCTTACGATACAAAAAAGTATTCCATACGAAAGGCTAATTTCATCCGATTATTGCTATGTCAGCTATATGATATAGTAATCCGACTTTGACCAAATTTAGTCAGAATGTAAGAGACAGTCCCAAACATCTAATCTGTAAGTTTGGTTAAGATATCTTAAGAAACAAAAAAGTTTTCCATACTAAAGGTTAATTTCATCCGATTATTGCTATGTCAGCTATATAATATAGTAATCCGACTTTGACCAAATTTGGTCAGAATGTAAGAGACAGTCCCAAACATATAATCTGTAAGTTTGGTTAAGATATCTTAAGAAACAAAAAAGTTTTCCATACTAAAGGTTAATTTCATCCGATTATTGCTATGGCAGCTATATGATATAGTAATCCGCCTTTGACCAAATTTAGTCACAATGTAAGAGACAGTCCCAAACATCTAATCTATAAGTTTGGTTAAGATATCTTAACAAACAAAAAAGTTTTTCATACAAAGCAATTCCATGACCTTTTGACCTCGTGTAAACACACTTCCAGGTGGAATTTTACAAAACGCAGTCTTATTGCACGATGAAATTGTCTCAGCTGTGTTGTGTGAAAATTTCAGCTCTTTACCTTTAGCCGTTTGGCCTACACGTTGATGTGTCAGTCAGTGAGGACAAAGAGTTTTTATAGATATATAGATTAGAAAAGATAAAAGCTGAATGTTATTAAAAAAACTATTCTTAATCAAATAATATTAACATTTTTAGCTCGTTTTTGTTCCATTTACGGTAAAACTCCATGTTGTAGATATTTAATTTTGCTGAAAAATCGGATTTTTTAAGAGCCATATGGGGAAAGGGGTGAAGACAAGGTCAAATTAAAAAAACAAAAAATCTTATAAATTCTACTCTAGTCTGACTAACAAATATGCTAAATTTTAAGGGTCTAGCTTTATATTCTTAGATACAAAAATATTGGGTTTTTCACAGAGTCGGGGAGGGAGGTAAGTTAAGACAAGGTCCAATCAAAAAACAAAAAAAATTATAAATTCTACTCTAGTCTGACTAACAAATATGCTAAATTTTAAGGGTCTAGCTTTATATTCTTAGATAAAAAAATATTGGGTTCTTCACAGAGTCGGGGAGGGAGGTAAGTTAAGACAAGGTCCAATCAAAAAACAAAAAAAATTATAAATTCCTGTTTAGATTAACTAAAGTTCATGCCAAACTTCAAGCTTCTAGCTTAATATTATCTTCCAAAAAAAACTTTTTAACAAAGTAAAAGTCTAGTGACGAAAGTCTTTCCCTGCCCCAAAATTTCTGATATCCCATTTTGTGACGAACGATATTAAACTTAATATATAAATAATTATAAAATAAAAAGTTTGGCATTCGGAACATTGCGCATAAAGATCTTGATTCTGTATACCTAAAAATAATTTTAATGCGCAGTGCCGAATGCCAAACTTTTTATTTTATAATTATTACTTTGTTAAAAAGTTTTTTTTGGAAGATATCACTTGAATATCTTGAATTACTTTTTTCTTATTATACCTTGTTCTGTCATTTCTTTTATTTGTCTCCTTACTTCTTCCTCATGTTGTGGTGGATACCTGTAAAGTTTCGAATTTAGTTGTTCGTCTGTGGTTGTCCGTATTTCGTGTTCGATTTCTGTCGTACTCGTCAATATGTCTCCTTCTTTAAAAAATAGTTCACTGTACCGTTGTAAAATAAGTTCAATTTCTTTCCGTTCTTCTTTATTTAAATGTTCTAAGTCTAGGTTACCGAGGTTTCCTTCCTTACTTTCTAATGTACATACTTCCTTGTACTGATATGGGTTATTGATGATTGAATTTTCTTTATGATTTAATGTTAAAATTTTTTTTTCGATGTTGATAAAAGCGTTTAGAAAATTGAGGAGGTCTATTCCTATGATGAAACTATATTTCCTTCCTGTTAGTGGGGCTACTTTCCATCGTACCCTTGCGTTATTTGGTAAATTAAATTCTCTTGGTGCTGTTGTGTGTATTTCGTACTGTATTACGTCTCTGCTGTTTATCGTGCTGTATGGTATTGGTCTGTTCAATTTAATTTGTCTGTAACTGTATCTATTAACATACGTATTTTCCTTATTTATGTTAAGTTCTATTAATGGTAGGCATTCCGAAGCTGCTTCGTAAAAAACATGCATTATTAACCTCTGCCTGTTGTTCGTAATAGTGGTTTGAATCGTTGTTTTGGTCGTTGATGTATTCGTTGTAATCGTCATTTTGATATTGGTCATCCCTACTCCTGGTCTGGTCAGTTTCTAAATTATCTATTTCCATGGGTACTGCATTACCTGGTTTATACTGCCTAGTTTGCTGCGAGCCTGTTTGTTGATAATTTTGTCTACTTTGTCCTGAGTTGTTGCTTCGTACGTTTTGTTGTACATTATTTTGTCTAAATTGCCCTGAATTGTTATTTCGGTAATTATGTTGCTGGTTCTTATTAGTTTGGTTCCAATCTTGAGTTTCTGGAACTTGCTGATTATTCTGATAAGTGTTTCTATAGTTTTGCTGTTGGTTATTATTCTGATTAACATTCCTATAGTTCTGTTGTTGTTGCATATTTTGATTATTATTTCCCTGATTTCTGTTATTCGGCCCTGCCTCTGAATTATTTCTGTTGGGTCTGGCTTTTCTATATTGATATCTAATACAACTGTTCTCATATCTGCGTAACATCATTGTTTTCAATATTGCGCCTAATTCTCTCTCTTCATAAATTTTGTCTAGTAGTGTGCCTTGTGTCATTTCTTTTACTGTATTGACTAATAAGCTTTCAATATTACTTAGATCTATAAAGTTGTCGTACTTATGATAAACTATTAGCTCATCTGTTTTATATTTTATATTTTGTATTTCCACAGCTAGTTCGCTCACCGTATTCACTTTTAAATCGCAGATTCTTCGGTAGAGTTGGTGTGGTTCCGTGTCTGGTCTGTACCTCAATTTTAAAGTTGCTTTTATCAGCTCCCAGTTGTCGGGTTCCGGTACGTTGAT
>JAWNLU010001004.1:0-92130 GCA_035042165.1 Drosophila kuntzei
AATGGGTGTTTCAAATTTATCACGTTTTAGCTTTTTCCCGCTAAACTAGCTATTTCCCGCTAAAGTCGTAGAACAAACATTTCTAGATTTCTGATAAGAAACAATTCCTCATCAGAAAAATTTAGCTTTTTCAGCGCCTTCGTACAAACAAACAAATGGACAAACAAACTTTTCATCTCATTTTGAGAAGGCCCTTAAAAACTTCAAATTAATATATCTTTTGAACCAAATGTCGGATTGAAATGATCAAGGTATCATTCGACGCGTATTTTTAATAAGAATTTTTAAAAATTATAAAATTTTACCAAAAGGCTCCAACGGCCCCACTAGCTGCAATCATTAAAATTTGGCCCCTCCCACTTACACCCCCATATCTTACGAACCAGGTGAGTTACCAAAAGTCTTAGTATGCACTTTTGTTAGGTAAAGTCATACCTTTCGATCGGTATATAACTCAATCCGATCGGACAGTCATAGCAAATTTTCCATTCTGCGTGTATATATTGCTAGTCGCCTTTTGCACACTACGTGTTGCTTTCGTCACTAGCGCGGACTGCCGTCCGCAGTGATTTTTACAGTTTGCTGCGGTCACATTTATAATTAAAAGCACATTAATTAGTCGCTTTTCCGGCCAGTCTCCTCTTGTCTTTGTAGTTTCTTTTTTATTTATTTTTTTTTTTGACATTTTGTTGTCGATGGCAACGCGTTGATGTGACAACGACAACAACCACATAATGCCAATTCTTTGATCTTTTTTATACAGCAACAACAATAAATGCACATTTTTCTCGCTGAAAAATTGCAATATAAAATTGGCGGCCAGATAAACTTGCAAATGCGCTACAATTAGAAAATAATGCTTGGAATTAATAAATAACAATTTTAAAATGTTAGGAAAATTTGGGAAAAATATAAAATTTGCTTGTTAAACTTGGTTGCTAAACTTAAAAAAAAATTTAATAATATTTTCTGTACTTTAACTTGTTGTAGAGCATGCATTTATTCAACTCACCAAATTTTTCTTCCATTACTCCTCACAAAACTCAAAACTTACTGACTAATGTGCAACGATTAAAGCATGAGACGAGTATATCGTGAGTATATATATGTATATATATATATATATAGTTCTCCTACAACACCCACTGACAAGACCGCACACATGTAAAGCACAAAAACAAGAAAAAATAAATATACAAAGAAACTCTTTGCAAAATGTCGCCGACGACATTTTATTTCGCCAGATTTTCTTGACTAATTTTTCATTTTCTTTGCTGTGGTCGTAATAAAAACAAAGTAAAAAGTAAAAGTCGAAAAGAACTTGGCAGCCAGCACAAGGCACAATTAATCACGGCCACAGTGTCGTGTAACTGAACTGAGAATCGGAATACGAATACGAATGGGAATCCAAGTCTGAATCCGAATCGGAATCAGAATCTGAATTCGTTGTATGCGTTTGGGGACTGTGACTTTCAGACTCGGCAATGTGACAAAAATTTCGCCTGATTTTGTCTTAATTAACGCCAAACGCTTCAATAGCGATAAAATATGCGCCAGTCTCTCTCTCAAATGTTGAATTGCTTGGATTGCATTGGGTTGCATTTCATTTGCTTTTGCTTTTGCTTTTGTGCCTTTGGGTTGCTCAATTCCAATTAATGTGCCTCACGCGCGCTCATCAGTCAACAGGCAAGTTCTGGTGGTACAGTGGTGCTGTGGTGGTGGTGGTGCAAGATTTGCTCGGTTTCCAAATTCACGCATCATTCGCACATTGGTGGCAGACGCGATCACAGACCCCGAACCGCTCTCAGACCCGATTGCATATTTAATTGGACCACACAGCGTTGCGACACAGATGCTCATATATATACCCTGTAATAAATATAAAAAATTGGGTATGCTGAGCAGAGGAAAATAATAAATAAAATAAGCTGAATTACATATGTTCATAATACTCCTTGGGTGATGTAGCTAATTTACAATTTATAATTAATTTTTCATCCGCGATTGATCTGAATGAAGTACTATATGTTAAAAAGTGTATTCTTTCGTTTCATCTCATTTTTAAATGCTTATAAAGTACATAGATCTTTGACTGGAAAGTTTCTCAGTTTTCTTATATTTTATTTTCAACTTCAAACTAGGGAATTTTGACTGTTTCAAGTATCCTACATTAGTTTTCTTAATTCTATTTTTTCTATTGAATCGCTGGCATAAATATAGATAATTTATATGTATTACAAAACGATAATTTGCATCCGAATGTTCCTATGGCAGCTATAGGATATAGTAATGTGATTTTGACCAAATTTGGTCAGGTAAGAGACAGTCTCAAACATACAATCTGTGAGTTTTGTTGGGATATCTTACGAAACAAAAAAGTTTTGTCATTCTAAGCAATTCCCTGAACTTTGACCCCAAATTTGATCCACTTACAGGTGGAATTTCGCAAAACGCAAACATTGATGTGTCAGTCAGTCGGGAAAAAGAGTTTTATATACATATATAGATATAGATAAGCTGATTATTATTAATATATTAATATTAAGTCTTCATTTCTTAATATAAAAAAAAAGTTATTTTTCTTTATTTAGCAGAATGTTTAACTTATTTACAAGAATCTTTACTTTTTCACCTATTTGTTGTTATATTTTTGATTAAACTCAACTTGAACGACTTACAGGGTATCTGCTGTTCATTCAACTGAGCTGCTGTCACATTCTTAATTTGTTTTTCCTCACTTTTTTTCGGTTGGTCACCGCGTCGCCACTTTAAACATTTGTCTTATTTTGCGCTGACAACTTTGGAAGCTGCTTAAGTCGCTTCAGTGGCTTCAGTTTCAAGCTACCGCCCGGGTGTAGGTGTCAGTCCCCCATTCTGCCCTCTCTTTTCCATATTACTGGGTATTTTATGCCATTGAACTCCTTAAGAGTGTGTGTGTTTGTGTGTTTGTTGATTTACGGTTCGCATTGCTAACCAATTATGACTTGACTCAATGCAATTGCTGTCGTTTGATTAACATAAAACAAACTATAATTTAAATTTATTAACTAGTATTTGAGAGATTGTCTGATTGCATGTTATGTATACGCCTTGTGGCCTGTCAAAAATCATAAGCCAGCTCACTTGTCAACGCTGTCAACTGCGCACTCGACTCGTGATCATTCAGAATGCTAATTTCTATGCATAACTTTGTGGTCCATCGTCACAGACTCTCCGAGTATTAATGAAGCCGTCAGCAGTTCGAGTCAATGACAAAGTGAAAGGCAACGAGCATCCTATCAAAATTTCTATCATAGAACACATTACAAAAAAAGATAAAGAAATAAAAATTAAAAATGTTGCACTGACTCATCGGGAATATGACGTCTTTGAAAGACCCTTTATAAATCGTATAAAATCATATCATTCATCGATCATGCATTGCGCGTCATAATTCGCTAGAAAGAAATATAGTTTTTTTTATTTTTTTAATACTTCTTTTTTTTTTGGGCTATGAGTATGATCTATATGGGGGCCCTGTTCAACTGTCGCTTAGTTTCCATTGTTGAAGAGACAATGGGCGCATTACCTGAACTCAAACCGAACAGAACTCAACTTAACGTGATCGTGACTGCACATTGTTTATAAGGTGTGAAAATATTTAAGACTTTACATGAAAACGTTTGCCTACAAAACTGTTGATCGTTGAAAATTATGATTGATGATTGAACGATTGAATGCGCACAATTGAAAGAAAAACGAATAAAACGAACGAAAAAATGAACAACTTGTTGTCCTTACAAGTTTTCTTTTTTTTTTGTTTTCTTAAATATTTTTTATACATGTTTTTTTTATAGTTATCATAAAATAATTGCCTCGAGTTTTATAGCATTGGGAGATTTATGCCTCGCAGGCGATCGATCAGCGTTTGTCAGCTCGATTGAAGGTGGCTTTTACATCGTAGGTATATGAGTATACTCGAGATATTCGAGCTCATATACGGGTACTCATAGTTGCGTGTGTGTGGGTGGTTGGTTTGTTATCGCTTGAGTCATTGGAGTCATTGTGTCTGGTTGGACTTCGTGTGGGTTTGCCTGAGGGCAGTTGGAAGAATGAGGTTTACGAATATGAAAACATTTGGATTAGTTGGCTTATAAGAAAGAAAAATAATAAATGAATATAAACGCCGTGTGTAGGCATTTTTTTATTGCTATATAAATGTTGTATTTATTTAATAAACTTTTATTTATGTGGCAAAATATTTACTGCAATCTATGAAAATAAAATATAAAATATTTAATTATTCATTTATAGTTAGACAAAGTTTGTTGAGACTTAAACATGTCGATGATTTTGAAAAAGTTAATAGGATCTTGAATTTAATTAATTGCAATTTAAATAGCGTGTGATATTTTCATCATTTTGATATAAAATATTTTTATTAACCAATTAAT
Source organism: Drosophila kuntzei (assembly GCA_035042165.1). NCBI lineage: Eukaryota > Metazoa > Arthropoda > Insecta > Diptera > Drosophilidae > Drosophila > Drosophila kuntzei. The sequence continues at coordinate 4,434 of JAWNLU010001004.1, forward strand.
TTTGTACAAGGCTTGTAAAGATTTTAATTATAATAGTGATTAATAAAAAACATGATAATATCTTGAATTTAATCAAGTTGAAATGCTTTATTGATTTCAACACACAATACTTATAAATGTTTCGCCATTAATATAATAAATTAATACAAATTTAGATATATTTTATTGAAAAATAAAAATATATGAAACTTTTATTTTCCACAACGTTTGTTAACACTTTAAAGATAGGTTTGATTAATTGGAGATACTAAGAACTTGTGTTCAATCATCATTATTGTTGTTTTTAACTTGTGCAGCTAAAAATTCGCTTTCTATATTTCAACACACATAACAGTTTTGAATATTTCGCCTTTCACTTGTGCGGCCTACGCAAAAATGTTTGTTTTTTTGGTGATTGCCGAAACCTTAAAAGTCTTGTCAATCAACAGTTGACAAGGTTTACCTGCCTGCTAATTAAGAGTTATGATCGATCTAAACAAGCATAAATTGCCTGTGAATAAGGCAAACAACACAACATTACACTAACAACAAGTTGTAGCTACCGCACAACAACATCTGCTTACCATATAACACACACAATCACACACAAACACACACCGATACAATATTCAAGTCTTAAAGTTTAGCCTGGTTGGGCTTCTTGGTCTTTAGCAACATGGGCTTGGCCACAATGTTGCTAAACATGTCAAGAGCTAAACTGCGTGGCATTGTTGTTCGCTTTTAGCACCCTACAGCCATTTCACATAAACATTACGATAGTCGGAGACCAATGAACACGTTACAACAAGGAGCTGCTCTTAAACTCTCCAGGAACTTTACCTCTCACAACTCACAACTCACACAATTCTCGTACTTATATTTCTTTTCGGGGCATGTGGCACTCGTCTTTTACGAAGGCAGCGTAAATTGAGTTTATTGCGACGCCGTATTGCAGGCAAATTACAGGTCGGCGCATTTAACTTTGTGCCAGGATATGAAAGGGGGCAGTCAGACCTCTGGACGAGGCTGCCTGTCAGCTAATGAGTGTTACCAGGCGCGACTGCCAAACGTTTTTTTGAATACCCCTTCCTTTCAATATGTTGATAAGCGGGAATTTTATAGATGCGGTGCAAAGAAACATTCAAATTTCATAAAAAAATTTTGTGGTTTTTATACGTATACTTTATAAACGTTAAAAATTTAAGATTTAGATTTTTTTGAAATGTAAAATTAATTAAAATTAAAATTTGAAACTTTCCATTTTTCTCCATTTCCGATATTTTATCTTTTTTTCCGCTGTACCAAAACCCATAAACCGAAACTCTTAAAACCGAAATAACCGTTTAGTAACCGATTCATTTATAAGGGTTTATTTCGGTTCTGGCCGTCGCAGCTACTAAGCAACTTTAATAACTTTGAACTGTCATAACTTTGTCAAAAGTCAATCAATTTCCATGCGCACTGTAAATTTGGTCATAATTTTTTCTCTAAATTCGTTCTGCATTTAAACTTTTTTCATTTTGAAAATTCGAAAATTTCGAATATTTTAGAAATTTTACAGTGTTACCCCTTATCATTTTTCTAAAAATTTAAAAATTTTCGAATTTTTGAAAATGAACAAAATTTAAATGCAGAACGAATTTTGAGGCAAAATCATGTTCAAATTTACATTGCGCATGGAAATGGATTGAGTTTTGACAAAGTTATGACAGTTCAAATTATTAAAAATCAGTAAAATCAAAATAATCGAAATTTTCAAAAAGTCGAATTATAAAAAAAATCGACAATACGCTGGACCATTCCAGTAACCAGATAACATTATTTTCCTGGTTAATTATAGCATTAAGTCTTTTTTCATGTAAAGGAATGAATAACGCTTCTTATTTTGGTCAACCGAAATTTTTAATTTTTTTGTGAGCCGAAACCATACCGGTATTTTTAAACCGAAACTTATAAAAACCCATAACCGTTACTAAATCGATACTCCAAGATTTTGCATAACCGGTAACGGAAAACCTTAATTCGAGCATAACCGAAACCGTAACTGAAACCGATATTCGGTTCGGTTTTAATCCCTGATTAAAATTAAATAAAAGTCTATTATTCAATTTTAATATAATTTGTGCTATTTGAAAATTGTATATTTAAAATGTGAAATTACAGGAAAGGAATACATTGAACTGTATTTTTCTATTTATATGATTTTTTTGATAGACTATCATATCTAAAAAACAATTCGCCAACCTTCTACATGCAATACAGGGTATCTGTCAGGCGTGTCATATCAATATTGCAATCTTTTTTGTCTGAGAAATACGACTCGTTGTCTGACTTGTATACAGATACAACTATATCATAATATACCTTACTTTTTTGTGCTCTCGCAACCTTATTATGATTATTATATATTTTTTTTTTGCATTTCATATACAATTCATACTGCAATGCTCTTAATTTTTTCTCACCTCGTTGCATTATTTAACGCAAATTAAAATAATTTGCGGTTCCGTTTCAGAGGCCCCCAACAGCAATCCACATACTTACTAACTTACCTACCAGGCACTCCACAACAATCCACTTGAAACAGGTTCGCTTCAGGTTCAACTCAAGTGCGACAGTCGACAGTTCCAACAAATTCAAGTGCAACACGCAAATGCCGCTAAAGAAATGTGTTTCTTTTTTTTATGTTTTTTTGCAACAACTGAAGAAGTTGAAGGAAAAAAATAATATTGCAATTTACATTTGCTGCAATTATGAAAATGAATTGAAAACTAGCAGCAGCAAAGTTGCGTCGCGTCGTCTCACATTATAAATTGAAAGCAAATGCAGTAATAATTTCTAAATTGCCTATTAAAATGGGTATATGAACTTTGTCAATAATTTTGCTTTCATTTTGAGATAGGAGTTGAATTTAAAAGTTTTCTTAAGCACAACAAATTGGTAGTCTTCTTATTTGTACAACTTATTTTATTATTTTTAAAAATTATCGATTTTTATGAATTGGTTGCAAAAGGGTATAAAATCACTTCTTTAGAAAGTTGGTTTTTATTTAGAATTGCTAATTGAATTTTAAAGATTCCTAAAGCTCAGTAAATTAGTAGTCTTCTTATTTTTAATATTTATTTTATTATATTTATCCTTTCTTCAGAATGTTATCTTTTATTTAGAAATATTAGCTGAATAAATTGGAAGACTTGGTTCTTTTTTGGAAAGTTTATTATGTTTGATAGAATTGGTTAATTTTTTAATTGTCTTTAAAAATAAATAACTATAATAAATTAACTATTCCAGAAAGTTGTTTTTGTTTTGGAGATGTTATTTGAATTTTAAAGTTTGCTCTACTTTCTTAATGTCTACTTCTATCGATATCACTTTATCTCCTTTCACTTCTCATATTTAATTTCCTTTTTTTTCACTTTGTAATTTTTTTGATTTGTTGCAGACTTTGATTTTTTTTCTTTTTTAATTTGTCGTAGACTTTGAAATCATTTTGCAAGTGTATCGAATCTTCGTTCTTTTTTTGCTCTTATTTTCAATTCTCTTCTTTTCTTCTTGCATTTTGGTCTCCTTTGGACGTTTGCTGCTTCCGCACTTATTATGACAGGTGACAACACTTGAGGCGCGCCAAAGGAGGAAATGAATGTGTCGTTGTTGTTGTTGCTGTTGTTGTTGTTGTAATATTGGATGGCTGACTGGATGGCTTAACACTAGGGGTGTATTATCCACTAAGTTGTTTTTAAAAGCAAGACAAGGCATAATTTTGGTTGACTCGCTGCGCTGTTAAAACTTGTTAACTGCTTTTGGCATGCAAATGAGACATTAGTCAAACGCACTGGGGCATCAACTAACTATGGGCCTAACCCTTTTGCGAGTATTATTCTTGGACAGAAGAAGCGGCAACGGCAGCAGCAGGGGAAACTGCGGGGGGTTGCCCCATAAACAAATAAACACATTTTAACCCCTTTTTTTTATTTGGATTCAGCTGCTTTTGCTTTTTGCCATCCCAACTGACTAAAGTCTATGGAATTTAAGGCACCTGCCAACGCACATGTTTAGACAAAGGCATTAACAAATTTACTGCTATTCGGTTAATAGTTTGGCGCCTTGGCCAAAACAAAGGAATGTTGTTTAAGTTGTTGTTGTTGTTGTTGTTGTTGTTCTCACTCTATGGGGTTTTTCTTTATGGCATATGCGCATGTTGGCAATTACATGAAAACTTGAAATTGTTTCACCTTTGATGTTAGACCGTTGTTTATTATTTGTTTGCCTCTCTCTCTCTCTCTCTTTGTGCATGTCAGTCCATCATTCCGTCAGTCAGGCAATAGACTGGCTTTGTTGATAAGAAACTACCATATAACACATATCAACACTTGCAAAAGTGTTTTGCATTTATGCACTTTGTGCGCTGACAGAAAATCAATTGAGGCTTATACCAAAAAAGCTAAAGAACTTACCAACATATTTTCTTGTTGACAGCAATTTAATATTATCGCTGTGTTATTTTCTGCACGTATCCACAGAATGCAACAGACCCAAACATGCAAGCTGGGGAGGAGATAGGCTGACTTGGTTTGGGATGGGTTGGGTTGGGTTGGGGGATAAAACTTTTAACACGCCTCAAATTGCCAGTTGCAACTTGAGATATTTGACTGAGAGAGTGTGTGGTTTAAGAAGCATAGGAATTATAGGAAACATGCAATAATTTGGTATGTAGGAAAAATAAAATAAAAAATAAAATATGTATAACAATAATAATTTTATATGTTTATGAATTTTGAGAACTTGAAAGTTCTTTAATTTTAATTACTTATATATGAATAAATTGAAATCTATTTCATTATATTTTAATGGAATCTACTGATTTAGAATATATGGGAACTATTTCTTGTCCCAGGCGGATATATGAATATAGAACATTATATAATATAATAATATATATAATGTATATTACTTTTGCATCTTTATATAAAGATATTTTGAAATCTTTCAGCTAAAATTCTAAATGTCAACAATTGAAAGAAAATCTTTATTTAAAGTTACAAATTCTATTTATCTTTATTCTATGGTTCTTTTACATTTAATTTTGTTTATAATCAATATTTAATTTAAATATTCTAATTTTTAATTTTTTTTGACGTATTTGTGAACTGCGTTTCAATCTTAAGGAACTTTAAAACACATTTTAGAATAACATGAAGGGGAATCGAACTCAGTTGGTTTTCAAACAGAAGTTATATTTATTTGACAGATCGGCAACTATAACTAGAGATCCACAAACATCACAATTTAAATATTATTAAATTCAATATTATTTTCGCTCCAAACTATTATTCAATTGATTGAATTGTATCTCTTGATCACAGGAAAAAAATCTCCAATTGGTAGAAAGTCTTAAATAATACTAAAAAAATTAATTAAATTCCATATTATGTGTAGCCTTTGACTTGCATTATTTACACTTAAAAAATATTATAGCAAATTTCTCTCGACTATCGCTACTTATAATCATTTGATGAATTGCTGCTGCGCCCCTTGATGATATATGGTTTCGAAATTAGCAACTACGAAAATGAAAATTAAGATTACAACCGAACCCCACCCAGTTGGCATTTCCCATAATAAAATGCTTGCCTGCTAACACGACAATAAAAGCCACACTAACTAAAGTTAAAGCCGCAATCCTAACTCCTCCTCTGCTCCTGCCAACCATATAAATTTCATGAAATAAAAAACAAAAGAAAAACTATTTTTATAACGTACTAATAACTGCAAAACTTTCACTGCTCGTTTTTTGTCGCTTATTTCTTGTTGTCGTTGTTATTGTTGTTGTTATTGTTGTTGTTATTGTTGTTGTTGTTATTAATTAAATTACACATCAGGCATTTTACAACATTTACAGCAAATTACAACAGTCACATGCATAGAGTTCAACTCATAGAGCAGTATAAAAAACATTATATCACCAGTCCAAAAATAATAATAAAGCAGAGAACCCACAGAGTTTCAGTTTCGGTTTCGTTCTTTAGTTGTTGTTGGTGTTGTTGAGGTTGTTGTTTGTGTTGTTATTGTTGTTGTTTGCGGGCCCAGTCCCAGGTATCCATGAGAGTGTTAACACTCATAACAACTGCTAAAGCCCATTTTCGCATGTTGGCAGCTTATAAAAATGCAGTCATATAGCACCAGACCCCCAACCTCCCTCTATCTGCCTCTTCTTTCCCAGGTGTGTGTGTGCAACTTTAGAGATTTTGTGTGTGCGATAAGCACGCGCCCCAGCACAAAAGTGTAAATTAAGTCCATGCTCGGCCGCATAGTCGTAGTCGTGTGTGGGCCGATGCGACGGACAGACGTGCAAAAAAACAGAGAGAGAGAGAGAAAAGAAAACTAGAAAGAAAAGTTATCTGCGACACACCAAAGAATTAATACCCTTGCATTATTAAAATAAGTAGTTTAAATTAAAAGTAACAGTAAACAGGATTAAAAGTTTTCTAGGTTTTTACAAAAGTTTTAACACAAGTCAAGACCGCAAATCGGTTCTGAACGGAATCTCGCAGTATTGTTTCGGTTCGGATTTTAATTAAAATGTTCGGCCTTATTCTTTTCTGATATTGCGCTAACCTTCTGTTATTTTAAAATAGCATTAAGGAACCATTTCTCAAATAATACTGTTTTTATTTAAAATAGTTAAAATACCCTGTTTCTTACAAATATTTCATTTTTAATCGATCATTACATAGTTGTCAGATTTTCAATAAATTTGGTCAGCATATGTAAAATATTATTGAATCCATTATTTGTGAGTATGTTTAAGATTTGAGTATCTCCAGAATAAACAGTGTTTTCATAAGATAATTAGTTTTTTGACCGATCTTTCTTATACCAGCTAGGTTATAAAATAGTCTGATTTTAACCAAATTCGGGATGTGTAAAATATTATATGCACATCCTCTGAGACTTGCTGAGATATTTTAAGAAGCATCAATTTTTTGTATTATCAGGGCTGGGAATACTCATTAAATTATTTTTATAGACTATGGGACCTGCACCAATAAATGTACCAAGTTCAATTTAAAAATTATGGAAATATTTTGAATGGATTTTATTGACTTGCTTTCCTTAATCCGTTACACGTATCATGACGAAGTGATAATACCCACTGTAAAGGTATTTCAATAGAGACAGACAGAGAGAGAAAGAACGAAAGAGAGAGTGAGAGCGAAATGTAGAAAATTATGAGTTATGTCATGCAAGGACAACAGGCAGGCTAAAGCGTCTAAGCTTCATTTGCTAAGCCCTCTCAAAAAGAAGGCCTAGACGAATCTACATACATAGTTATATTCCCAAACAGGGACATGTTGCAGTTGCAATTCCACACTAGACATTTGTACAGTTAGCGTGTTGCTCATTAGCATGAAAATTTTCCATTGTTATTGTTGTTGTACATGGAATTTATGAGTGCTACATGCGAATGTGGGTTATACACTGAGAAAAACGACCAACTTCTAAAGTCAAGAACATACATCTTACATATTTTTTTCTTAAATAAGACCATTTTACCAACCAAATTTCGAATACTAAAAAAATTAATCTACTAAATCGCAGTTCTAAATATAAGATTAAATATCTTAAATTGTTAGGAAAATATAAATATGTCATATTTAATGTGAAGCCAATATTGGGAAAACATATTAACGGAATATCTATAAAAAATGTCAAACCAGAAAAAAATATATATATATTCAAATAAAACAACCAGTAAAAATTTTATAAATTTAAAGCCTGGTTTTTTTTATTGTCATGAGTATTTAAAACAGTTTGGTCTATAAATATGAAATTGGTCTTATTAAAAATGTTCTTAATATCAGGATGTGTTTTCTAGCAAATCTTAAGTTTAGAACCCTTTTATTTTGATCAGTGTACTCATAGTTCTCGCACATATTGTGAAATGGGAGCAATTTTATGCTCATCAGTGAGGCGCATTTCTCAATGCCAAGACGAAGCGCGACGCTTTGTCCTTTTGTCCTGCCTCGCCTTTTGGGTCGTCGCGTCGTCGTCATAAATTAATTAATTTGTGGTGTGGCTTTCAGCGCGTTATCAATGCGCCAGGATCAGGTGAAATGAGCGAGGCGACAGGATCGAGGCATTGAGCTCAAGGGCAGCTGCCTTCAATAAAAATTGCTGTTAAGACTCATTATAACAAAGGCATCGGCCGCTGCTGCGGCCCCAGGATAATAAGCCAGAATAAACGTGGCTAAAAGAACGAGCTCAGGCAGTTGGCAACATGTTGCAGGCAACATGATGACTGTTTATTTATTTTCGTTTTGAGTTTATGCAAACAAGGCAAAGTTGTACAACATCGTGTTAAAAAACTTGTTCGCAATTAAACGATGTCCTGCCGTGTCGTCCGCTGACTGACTGTCTGCCCTGACCAAGAAGTTGCCCTTCTCTCCTCCTCTCCCTTCTCTCTCTCTGCCTCTCTTTCTACTCTTTGTATGTGGAATGCCACATTCAGTATAAGTTGAGGCAGCACCTTCCTTCCACCTGGCGTTCGAACAACAACTTGGGGTGTTCGACAAGACAAAGGTTGCACGTAAATGACCCAAGTTATCATAAATATGTCAAAAGCTGAAAATTAAATGCACAGCATGCCAACAGCATATACTACAGCAGTCCATGCAACATAAGGTGGAGACTCCAGCTTCACACTCGAAAAATAAAAAAGAATATCAAAATAAAAAGATATTTTTACCCTTCGATCGTTGCGATCGTTGGTTTGTTTCCTTCTGCTTTTTTATTGACATTTTTGCACTTGTTTAAAATTTTGATTTAATGCATTTTGTGCCTCATGTTAAACAGGACCACACGTGGCGCCGCCTCTTGTACGAAATTTAGTGGATCGTTTTTGGGATTTTGAGACTTTTATTGTTGTTAGCCTCGTTCTCAGCTGGATTATGCCTTGTTTGTGTTCTTCTCTCCTTCCCAATAAGCTGTGTCAGGTGGTAAAAGGAAGAGGGTTTAACTTGAGTGTTGAGTTGTTACCAAGATGGGAAAGCACGATTTTCAAATTGAATGTAGAATGTACATATCCTGTGTGGGAAATATATTTAAGGAATGGTTTTAATTGTTGTACTATAGCTAAAAATATTTATTATTAATTAATTTGATGGATACTGATGCCTTTTTTACTATGGGAAAATATAATTAAGATATGTTTTATATTCTTTAGACATAAAACATTTATTTTTTATTATATTTTGGTAAATAGTATATTTCTCTTTTAATTTATATGAATATTTATTTAATTTTTACTACTATATAAGTAGTGGTTTCAGTTTTTAATTTATGAAATTCATATTCTAAATGACATATATGAGAATATTAAAATATAAAGTTTGTTTTTCTTTATTTGAGATGATCAAGGTGTTAATCAAGCTATTCAAAAAATTTCTTTTCCAATTAATATGAAATTTATTAAACATGGAAAAAAAATTAAATGTGTATAAATTAATATTAATGTGGTTTTGACTTAAAATACAATAAAGTTATTAAACTCTAGAGTTAAACGCATTTATAACATTTTGACATTTTCAGATGAAAGGAATTAATTTTAACAATTAGTCTTCTATTTCAACTCAATAAAAACAAATCCAATTTTACTTTCTACAGCCTTTTTAACTATTTTACTGACATAAATTGCTCTAAGACTCTAAGAAAATAAAAGTCTGATAGACATTCGACAACAGTCGTAAATGTATTTAGCATTCAATAATTATTTCAAAATATTTGTATGAAATTAATTGCATTTATCCAAACGACACGCACAAATGGTTAAAAGCAATTGTCAAAAGTGTTGTACAACACATTCCACGCGATACGGACAATTTAAATACCTGGAAAGAAATCAGAAAACCTTTTTTCAAAATACACGTTTGGGCATCCGAAATAATTGAAAACAAATTTTTTGCATATGTGTGTTTTTTATATTTTTAAGAAAGGCAACCCGCGGAGCAAACAAAACTTTTTATGAATGAATAAAAATGTTTGATTGTATGCGTTTTGTTGGAGACTGTGGCGACTTCTTGGCTACCTGGCCTCACACGTCATTCATAATCGTGGCTAACAAATGTTGATAAATTCAAAATTATTAGCTCGAATTGAGTTGGTTTTTTACTTCGGGGGGAGAAGTGTGTGGAAAGTGGAAATGTGGGCTTGTTGATTTTAATAAATTGCGCCATTTATCATTGATTGAAAGTTGGTGGTAAAGGGGAAGTTTGTTAGATAGTCTTTGTAACAAAGCCTTACAATATTATGTTGAAATCATTGAGGGGCCATTTAAGGCAAACTGTGGAGCTTTTCATATGCAAATGCCCAAAACGAGGACCACCCCAAATAAACTCGAAAAAACTCAACTCAATTTTTGTGTGTTGTGTTTTCTAAGCAAAAACGAAAAATAAAATATAAAGAAATGTTAATAATACAGACTGTCTGATGTCAGTGGAGTTATTAGCTGGGCTGCTGTATGCTTATCGATTACAACTAATCGTGATTAAGTGCATTCCATTTGTTGGTTGTGGCAACATGTTGCAGACTCATGCTGCCACAGACACACAGACAGAGACAGAGACTGAAGCTAAAGCTTGTGGCAAGACAAATTAATCGACGCGATCAATTCCCGCCTCTCGAACGCTGCTGATTTTGATCTTCGACACTTTGTGGACTCTCGACTCTCATCTGGAACCTTTGAATCTTTGAATCTCTGCGGATCTCTGCCGTTTTTATTTCATTTTTGCCATCTCATTGTCCGATTGCTCAGCATTTTGTGTGCGGTGTTAAATAGCTTGTTTGTTATTCACCCCACACAAGAGACGGATTCATGGATACCCGCCTGGCTGTCTAACAGGCTTAGGCAAAAGGTCCAACCCAGATTAGCTGCCTCAATAACTCACGATTGTTGTTGAGACTGTCAGTCACTCAGTGGGTTTTTTTTTTTATTAGCACTCGAGACACTCGATCGAGGACTTGAAATGTATGAGTACTCAAACTCGAGCGCTCGCTGATGTTGCAACAATGATGTGCAACAAACAACAAAATACACAACAAATCTTTTAAAGCCACACACAACATTTGAAAGTCATGCAGCTCGGGCACGCGTCAAAAATCTAAACTTGACGCGCCAATGCGTCTCAGGTTTTTTATTTATTTTTTTATTTTTTTAAAACATTTTATATTTGATTTTGTAACACAATTTTATGAATTTCCGCTGCACTTGAGACCAAAGCGCTGACAAATTGGGTCAAATTCAAATGCATTGATAACACAGCAAACCACAACAACAACAACAACAATTATAGACATTGTCTTAATGTTGACGTTGCCAAAATGCTTCCGTTCTGTTTGTGGCCAATTCCAGGAATTCGATTCACAATTTTCACACAGACAACACTTTTGCCATATCAACAAATTAATTAACAGGTTGAAGCTTTTTGTGAATTAAATATTTGTATAGATATGATTACTATTGTTGTTGTTGTTATTGTTGCTGTTGTTATTGTTGCTGTTGTTGTTATGTATGCTTGTTATGAAGCGTGCAGCGTGCGCGTTGCGCACAACAAAAACAATGCAACTAAAATGCAACGAAAGCAATTCAAGTGCTTCACGCGGCCAACAGGAAGCGTCAAAGTGTCTTTAAAACAAGTAGCAAATTTGTTAACCCAGCTGATAGACTAGTGAATACCCTAACATAAAAAAAACTGGGCATTATTTGATAAATTTGGCAGAGAGAAACGGTTGAGATGAAAAGTATATAGCAAACTTGATCCAATTTAATTCTTCATGAATTTCTTTAATAAAAAATTAAATTAAATAGCTTATTATATTTTAAATATATAGAAAATAATATACAAGCTATTTTAATATTTGTTTTAATAGAAGATTAACAAGTATAATTCTGAATATATTGAATATGTCAAATATTAAATATTATAAAAAATAATATTTATATATTTATTATAATTAAAATAATAAGGAAATAAATAAGAAAATATAATGAAATAGTCATAAGTGATTAAAGGCAATATCAGATATAATAAAATTTAGACTCTAGCTATTTACATTTAATGTTAAAAATAATAATTTCGTACTTAACTCTCTTAAAATTATCTTAATATTGAGTTTTAAGAATTTAGTCCAACTATCTCAGATACTTTCGTTAAACGTTTTGACATTAATCTTACAAAAATATCTTAAAATATTTGCCATAGCATACCCTTTAGCAAATTTAAGCTACAGAGCATAATTATGAAAAATTGCGCGCGCATAAAAGAAAATTGGCAGAAAAACTGGAAAAACTTGTTTCACTATGCCAAAACTTATGCCAGAAAGAGATGGTAATGTACATAGTATGTATGTAAGTAATATTGTGAATTTTGTATATGTAAAATGTTGTTGCGTTTGCGATTTGGGGACTAGGTAACTGGCCAACCAAGTTGCCAGGTTTGCGCTTGCGTGGGCTTTATTGGCAGTTTGGTAGTGTGGAAAATATTTGGCTGCAAAATTGCACAAATTAAATTAACGACATGGCGGCTGCATTAAGATACATATATACATATACATATACATATATATATATATAGTACTATTACAGGTTTCTTTCACATGAATTTAATATACAGCCTGTGGGGTCGATTTGTTGCCTCCTTTTTGGCTTTCACACGCAGCGGGTGACAAGCGTTTCCATAATTTAGACGGCTCTTCATCACCATCACATCACATCACATCATTTTACATGAGCTCAGTTTGAGACACGAATCCATCAACAGTGGCGCCTAAAACCTGAACAGAGGTTTAGGTTCAGTTTCTGCTTCTCTCTCTCTCTCAGAACCATTGCATCACTTGTCAGTCTTGTCTCTTCTCTCCACGAATTGTGCCAGAAATTAATGCATGTAATTAATAATGTTGTTCTTGTTGTTGTTGGTGCTTCGTGGAAGCATGTTCTTCTAGTTGAGAATATATATATGTATATATATAGAGTTTTTTTAATGTAGGTGCCAGTCCAAGTACGACTTGGTGTTAATAGGTGTGCCTTCTGGCTCCCTATTGTTATGCTGCTGGCCACAGTTACAGATTTGTGCCTCTATTTGTTGCAAATCATTAATCACACTCAACTTATAGAGAAGTCGTCGTCAACGTGGGCCGAATCAACTCTAATGATCGCGGTCTGTGTCTGTGTCTGTGAGTATCTGTGTTTGTGTCTGTGAGTATCTGTGTTTCTGTCTGAGTCTGATCAGAATTCGGGACGTTTGAGAGCAATCAATGCAGGTAGCTTCGATTTTGTACACCCAATGATTGAATGATGTATGCCAACTTGTGTACATGTGTAATATTAACATCTTGACAGTAGAAGATTATGTGATCTCATCGAGTTTTGTTCCTAGAAGAGCAAACGAATGGAATTGATTTTTGGAATTCTAAAATAAATGTCTTTTATTGAAGCATTTTTAAAATTTAAGAGTAGAATTTAATAAAAAGCAATATCAGACGTTAAATCAATCTTTTCTATATCATTTATAAAATAAATTGCATTCTTTTTAAACATAATTTTTGTAATATATATTACTTTCGGGAAAATATAGTTTATACATTCGAATTGTTCTTTTATCATTGAAAAATAACATGATGAAAATGTATAGAAGGAAATGGCTTTTTTTAACACAAATTTCAAATTTTTTCCTTAGTTTTTTCACATTTTAAAACAATATTAAAATATTTAAATCTGTTGTCTGTACAATTTGCAACAATTGTAGATTTTTATAAACTGAAAAAAGTTTTGTATGAACTTATCTATGAATATTAGAATAAAACATGAGCAAAAATACAGCATTTAATCAAAGTTTTCTAACTCGGTATATTATTTTAAAGAATATTTGATATATTTTATAAAAACGTTCTCTATAATAAATATTAATTTTATGAACTATGCAAGCATTTTGCTAAATTAAATGTTTACTTCATTAATTTAGTATTAGTTCATTCTTATTAAAAATTCTTGTATTTATCGATGTTTAAAATATATATTTTTGTAACTTGACAACACACTCCTTAACTACAACTCTCAAGGACTTTTGAGAAGCTCCTGTCATATCTATAGTACTATATATTTTATTTCATTGACACCCCTCACTGCGCTTCGAACTGCAACCTTGAGAAGTTTTTGTCGAACGATTGTAAAACTTTCCCAGTGACTGTGACAAAAGCGAAAAACTTGTCACCAGCTCCTGTCGCGTGTCCTCCGACTGAAGCAGCACGACGACTACTTAAACAGGATAGGAAAACAGGATAACAAAGCGATAGATGTTTGTGCACAATGTGTCTAAAACTAAATCAAAAGACAAACAAGAAATCAATAAAATTTTACAAGCGCTGCGACACCCGCAGATGCCAATGCCATAGAGGTCCAGTAGGATCCTTGGCAAGGCAAAAGTTAAAGTCAAAGTCAATGACAGATACAGATACAGAGACTAGTTTTCTGTTTCCCAGAAAGTCGATAGGAAGACGCGTGCACTCTGAAAGATTCCATTATTAATTTTGTAAATGCGCGTGTCAAATGTCATATAAGTTGTAAAAATCAAGGTGAGTCGAGTCGAGTTGAGTTGAATTTTTGGGCGTGTAGAACTCATTACCAGTGTACGAAGGACGAAGGACAAACATTGTCATAAAGAGAGGTCATAAAACCATTGCCGGCCTATCAATGTGACCATTGTTTAACCAAAATGTGCATAATGAGCTGCCACACGCAGTTAATGACTATGACTATGACTATGAGTATGACTATGGCCACAGCCTTGACAGGAACCAAGGTCGTCACACAGGATCCGATAATTAAACGTGCCAGGAATATCCTTATAGGTCTCAAGACTGGGCAAATGCTTCAGGCTCTCAACTGATTGCAGTACAATTGAGTTATTTAATCGGACTCTACTAATGTTTTCATTTGTTCTAACTACTTCCGTTGCATTTGGCGCCCTCCCACGTCAAATACTTTCCTCAGTCTGTCAATCAGTCAAATCAGTCAATCTGCTTAGCAATCAGTTGTTTAGTCACTACATTTTGATGTGGTTTTTGGAACTAGTTTTATAAGTTACTTTGGGCAGTACAACATTGGGATGTATTAGAAATCCATTAATCATCAACTACAAGTATATTTAAATTAGAAAAAATCACCTAAAAATATTCATATCTTTAATAATGTTTTGTATATTGTAGATTATGATAGAGTATCTCTTAGCTCAAATAACTAACAACAAATAAAAGTATGAAATCTGTGAGTTTATTTTTTTCTTCTAGATTACCTTCATATAAAACTTAAATAATAGATTGCAATTTACATTATTGGAACAGATTTTAATTTAAATTTTATTTTTAATATACAACTAATTACAACTAAACTAAAAGTTATAGTGTAGATTAATTTTCTAGTATTTGAACAAACTTTAAATTAATATTTAGTTAAGAACTATTTCAATATCGAAATCGGAAATATATTTGAGCAAACTTAAATTTAAATTGTATCCTACAAATTCTTTCATCATTAAAAAAATACGCGTCAACTAGATATGAGCAAACTTAAATTTAAATTTAGTTAAAAATTATACATTCTAAATACATCTTAGTTTATAATTCTTGATTGAAGAAATTGAAGAAATTCACCTGAATTAAGAAATACTTTAATTTCCTTGAGAAGAAATCAAATTTAAATTGATCCTTTCTAAAAACATATTTTCATGAATTTATATTTAAACTATTCTCTTAAAAATTATAAAATGTGCATATTTGTAAAATTCAGCATACAGTAGTATGTATATTCTTAGTGTACTCATTCTTCGTCATGTTTTAATTTTAATCAATTGTTTATTATTGTGTTTACTTTGTCGCCTGCGGCCTTAAATTTTATTATCGTTGGTCTCATAAAAACAAAGCGAACATTTACTGTATTTTGTTTAAAGAAACAAAAAGTATGTGTGTGCATCACATTGACTGCGCTTTGATGTTATGCCGTCCCGTCGGCTATAACTTGCCAACAACTCCCCTCTCCTCTCTTTCTCTTCCCCCCTCAACTGTTGTGCCCCCTGTTTTGACCCTACTTCTCTGCCTCGGTCGTGTCATTTTTAAAGGCAATTACGCATATTATTTGCACAAATTACGCATGGCAAATTATTTGTACATATTTTATTTGATATTTTGTTGTTGCGTAAGCACGCAAGCCAAGTCTATTTAATACCCTGTAAATAAAAAAATAAAAATAAAATGAGGAGGATAGTAAATTGGAAATTTAGTTTCAAAAATCCTTCTCTAGACGTAATCTGATTTTTCTTTTCCATTTTAGAGAGAAAAAATGCTTTGCAAAATAGATATACGAATTTTTAAAATCAATATAAATATTTTTATAATTAAGTAAATACAATATTACCTTTATTTAATTACTTTAACAATGTATATTAATAGTTTCAAAAAGATTTATTGAAATACAATGAATTAAATGAAAATAAAATAGAAACTTAATGCTTATAGGACATACATTTGGTTACCTTATTCGAATTTTTAAAATCAATATAAATATTTTTATAATTAAGTAAATTAAATTGTATCTTTATTTGAACACTTTATCTGTATATTCCGATAGTTTTAAAATGATTTATTAAATTACAATGAATTAATTGAAAATCAAATAGAAGCTGGGCATCTTTTAGTCGCGTAAACTTATCAAAAGCACTTTAGCCCGCTCTAGTTGTTGACGCGTTACAAATTGGTAATAACTTGATTATGCGTCTAATGATCGCAATTGCCTTGGAGGCTCTATAGAAATGTACTTTCTCCCTTTACATGTAGAGATATATATAATAGAGTATAAAAAGTGTATTATGTAGACCACCCTTGGGTTTTTATATATATTTATTGCCTCATATAACTTGCCATAATTAACAATTGTGTGTGTTTGTGCCGCAATTTGCTGCCACATCAGAGGCATGCCCCTTCGATTGACTTGAACCGCTCTCTCATCAAAGGCTTCAAATGTGACGACGACCACATGAAAGCAACACAACAACATAAACATCTACTTAATGATTTCCTATGCTATATACGAGTTGTAATATATATAAATATACATATACTCAAATTGTAGATAGTTAGGCGATACTTTTTTTCCTGCCGCTCGTTGTCTTCATTCATAATTCAGGGGCCAGGCCCATTGTTGTTTACATAGTAAATTTATACTTTTTACTACTTGTTTCCATTATTTTTAGTAGTTAATAAACAGTCGCAAACCGTACACACATGTGCACTGCACATTTCTGTGGCAATCTTAACTTCAAAGTCCAAATACCACAACTGAAAGAATGAAAAGAAAAGAACAGAAGAAAACAGAACCGACTCCCGATATAGAAACTGAACAGACCAGACAGCGTGGCAGCATTTTGTGGCAAACATTGTAGCATGGGAATTACCCCTAAAGGATTGCGATGTGTATATCCTGCACTTGAAATTCTTGATACCCAACGTTTTCCTTTTATTTTCCCAAACATATCACATACACACACTTGCACTCGTTTGAAAATTAGCAATTACATATCGACACCCACAAATACTTGCTTCGCATATATGTATGTATTTTTCCCACACGTTTTCTCATATCGGAAAAATGTTGAGCCATAAAAATTACAAGTGCCAAACTCAGGCCAACATCAAAGTCTCCCAGGGCACAGCAATTGTGGCACGTACTCGGTACACACATGTGGCAATAATGAGACAAGTGCAACATACTTGCAAAAATGTCATTTGTTGTCAATAATTTCAATGAGCTGTGCGGCCAACACCAACAAAAAAAAAATATTATGAAGAAAAAACCAAACACACACACACGAGAATTTCCCATCAACAAAATTATAGATGTATTCCTATATCTATATATTTGGCTCGTTTTTACTTTTTTGGGTGGTTGAATTTGTGGGCAAACGTTGAGTAATGCCTGGGAAATACAATATTACAAATCGCTTAACGATGTGCACACACCTTCACTATACACACACGCACACACACACACACTCACACACACCCATTGCACATGTTCATATATTTGGGTTTGAGTTGTGCGAATATTTACTCTGACAATTATTAAGAGAGTGTGTGCAGAAACAAGTTTTTTGTGGGGTTATTTTTATTGGGAAAAATTAAATTTTCTTTATTTAAATTTGTGTTTTTTAATATAACAAAACTGTATTTGTTTTAAGTTTTGTATAAATAAAATTGTTTCTGGTTTTATTCAAAAGTAAAATTTAGATAAATATATAATTCCATAAGTACAATTTAAATTTATAATCTGTGAAAATTATTTAGTTTTTATAAATATTAATTAACTTTCTTTATAATATTCGCCTTTATATTTTCATTTAAATCGCAATGACCATTTTTTTTATGTAGTAAAAATGATTCTCACATTTAAAAATTAAACCTTGTATTTCAAAACATTTATTTATTACCTTTAAAGTACTCAATTAAGTATACCATTAATTTTCTTTAAAATAATAGTATCTTAAATATAATTCTTTACAAAATATTCTTTGAACAAATAAATTTTACTCTATGAAAATATAGCTTAACTTGAATCAAAACAAATCCATATTTAGATTATGTGGGCGTTGTCAGAACCACAAAATCATCCGCAACAACAACTATAAGAAAAGAGTCAATGAAAAATACGAGTTCAAGTTTAGGTTCTGCGGTTTAAGGCCCTGCCCAGTTAATTTATAAGTATAAGTATGTATTTCCAAGACTTAAGTCGAAGACATGGCAAAATGCTTAATGACTTTGTCAACTTGTTGTAGTCATCTTTATTATTTTGTGTTTTTTTTTAATTTTGTTGTTGCCTTTGCTCTGTTTTTGTTGTCTGCCTCTGGCAATCGATATTTCCCATGTTTATTTTTTGCAACTATATATTTTTCTATTAAGACATTATTAACAAAAGATATTTTATGCATCGTCTTGGAGTTTCGTTACGATATTCTTATGAATTCATTGGGATCCAGAAACACACACACAACACACACATAAATCATTAAAGTCTTAAGCTTTTGTTATGACTTCGCTGCTGAGATTTTTCTTTTTTCTTCACTCTTTTACGATTTTTGCATATTTTAAAATTAAACATTTTAAGATTCGTGTCGAACCCGCAGATTTTTACTACTTACCTTGTTGTATTTTGTTTTTATTTTTTATTATTACTTTTTTTTCTTTCTTTCTCTTAATTCTTCATTATTTTTTCTCTCATTTTCTTACAATTTCATTGCTGTGTCGTCTGCTGCTAATGAAGTGTTGTGTATCTGTATCTTTTAATGTTGCTGTTTGTTGTTATTTTATTATGCATATTTAGGCGACTTTTTGTCTTTTTTTTCGGTCATTTGCAGTTAGCTTTAACATAAGCTTCCCAAACTTCCTAACAAAACTTGCTCCTCATCGTAATTTGAGCTGATTTTAAAATCATATTCGAGGCAAAACACAATCTATATAAATGTGTCCAATAACACGTTTTGTTTATGCTTTTTTTCTGTTTTTTCTTGTTTTACAAATTGTGTTCAACGTTTTAACATTTTGGTGCTGCTGTTTTTGTTTTCGTTTTTGTTTTTTTATCTTCTTTTTTCCCGTCATATCACATATCTTATGCTTATCTGCATTCAATGGCAACGTTTCATCAAAATGTCAGCGTATATCATAGAAATTAATAAATTTCAACTTGGCCAATGCACAGAAAAAACACAAATATGCGTATTCGAAATGAATAACAATTTATTATAGCTACATTTTAGCCTTAACGTAATATATCATCGGATATGTGCGATTTTTAAGCAGACGGTAAATATTCATACCATATTTAAATAGAAAAGTCTATAAAAAGATAAATTAAATGCGAATTTAAACATGCTTTAAAGATGCTTTTGTTAAGATTGCTAGTTTGATAAATTTGGGCTAGAGAGTTTGAATAGATAAAGTTTATATAATTTAGAAGAATTTGGATAAATGGTTCTAAATTAACCTATTTTTTTACTAAGAATTTCGTTTTATTTCCTTTATGTCCTACTAAAATAATATTTCTAATTAAGTTATACTAGTAATATTTCTATATGAATATTCTTAATATTAATTTTTCGAAGCTTATTCCAAACTTTTTTTAATTCAATATATTTTACACAATTTTATTGTTGCTTTCAAACAAGCTACGAAAATTGACTTCTAATCCCTTTGGGTACATATTTTTGTGTTTGTCGTAAACTCACACATTATGCACCCAACATTTAACGGTATTTCCCCATGTGCCAGATACTAATTTGCCACTAATTCCATTCTATTCCATTGTTGGACCAAGCTGGACACCAAGGCAAGTCCCTGAAATAGCCAATTGTCTCAAATGCTAAGCCTTTTAATCAATTGCCAAAACAACAATACAACAGCTACAACAAGTAAGCAAGTTTAAGTAGAAAGTGATAGACTAGGAAATACCCTGTAGTTAAAACATGAACTTAAAACCAGGGACCGTAAATAAGAGTTATGAGTTTAAAAAAAATTGAGGCACCAGAAAGCCTCCAAGAAGAGTGAGAAAAATAGACATATATATGTTATTTTTTTACGGCAAATTCAAAAACAGCATAAACTTTTATTTGCAATTTTTTATTGTAAAATTACTTTTAATTATTAAAATTAATTTATAAGATAAATTATAAAAATTTAAAATAAAAGTTATGGTTTAATTTTTATATAAAAATAGAAAAATAATTTAAATTTAATTTTAAATAATAATTATTTAGAAAAATAATGATTATTTTTTATTTTTATTATACAAATTAATTTTAATAATTAAAAATAACTTTTTCAATAAAATAAAAAAATTAATTCTTATTTTTTAATTTTTTTACGGTCTCTGCTTTAAACTAAGCATACGATTTTATAACACGTAAAAATAATTGTTATTGGTAATAGTGACATTTCTTAAAGATAAATTCATAGATATTCCTTATTATCTATAATTTATATTTCCTTAAGTTTAGTATGCCCATTTCATGCTTACAGGGTATATGCATACTGAACATGTAAAAGAACATTTTTGGCATTAAACGAGTGCTATTTTCGTCAGACGTTGACCACAAGGATTTGGGCCAAAAAGTTTTCATTTAGAGCAGCATTAAATGCTCAGCAAAGGGACAGAGTGGGATTTACTTTAAGTTACCAGCTTGGAAAGGGAGTGGTAAACCCCTTTTACTCGGTTTACAGTTTAGACCATGTGCAGTGAGCAGAGCTTTTGGGCCTGACCTCAACGGCCTCACACGCCAACCAAGTTAAGCCAAATAAAATGCCTGAAACTTGTAATATAAAAATCAATTTTCCCCTTGTTCATCTTTTCGCTGGGTAAAATGTAATTATAGTTATCAGTTTTCTTTTGTGAAGAGGCGGTTCCAAAAACAATTTCTCCTAATCTTCGTATAAAATTTATTCAATTTGATTTTCTTCTGGGCTTTAGGTTGCATGTGTAAATTGTTGTATTTGAATATTTGATGAATGTGACCTGTTGTCTAGTCTATCATTCGATTTGATGGGGGAATTGACAACGAGAGGGGAGAAGAGGAGACTTGGGGAACCTGAGGCGAAAAGGCCTCAAGACGTCACAGGTAAATGCAATATGACATGAAAATTGTTAATGATATATGAGGTTCTCTTCTGGCTAGAGTTCACAGTGCCATCTAATTGATTTCTCCCTCCATTTGCTCTAGTGAAACAACTTGACAGTTGGACAGCACAGGACTGGACAGTTTTGTGGCCTTTGACATGTTCAAGTTAGAGTTCGAGTTTTGTGGGTTCCGACTCTGTGTTTATAAAGTCATTAACATTAGTCTATGAATCTATAAACCCTTTGGAAGGGATCAAATCAGTGAGAGGAAGGGAGTAGAAATATTTAAGTATCGAATATAAATGCACATCATCGCATTGGCGGCATTTTCAATTTGCGCTTTTCTCGATTATTTATTGATTTTTATGCAATTTCATTTAATTACAATCCAGCTGCAAAATAATAAAAAAAAAAACGTTAATTTCTACAAATTTTCACTCGACGGGGCGCCAGAAAGGGACGATCAGGGAATTGTTATGGCAACGTCATGACAGAGAGAGATAAAGGGAAAAAGGAGTTACTAACTCATTGTCCAATACACACGTGTCTGTTGCTGCAGCACGTGCCGCATAATGTTGCAAGTGCAGTGCGGTGTTGTACTTGCCCATCTACCGTTAGGGCCAACACTCTTTGCCTGGTCATGTTCGGGTTAATGATTGGGGCGTGGCAGCAGCGCGTTGATTGCTAGTTCAGTTTGTAATGTCATCTGAGGAAAATAAAGTGCAATAAAAAAAGGGAGACAAGTGTGGCAAGTGTTGCACCTTTTACTGGACTCTTGAAATGTATTCCCTTCAAGTGGCAACCGCAGAAGAGTATAATAAAAGAACGCAAGAAGATTTCTCCAAGCTATGAAATATTCCAATATGAATCTGTTGATTCACTTTTACGATTAAAAGTTAAGATTAGAAACAAATTTTTAGAATAAGATGACAGAAAATCGAACCCAGTTTTTTTCAAACCAAAACCAAAAATTCACAGCTTAGAGATACAAATTCCAATATTATGACCATTCGTCTTACTAATGCCCCAAGATTATAAAAAGTATAGCAAATAATTTTTTAAAAATATATAAAATATTAACTCTCTTAAATTTCTACTTATTTTGATTTTAATAAAAGGACAAAGACTCAAATAAATTTGCTTGTCTACTATGCTTAAGTCAATTAAAAGAAATCAATCAAAAATAAATGTGTTGGATTCGAAAAAACATTTTAAATGTAAAATGTTGATCCGTGAATTTTCTATTAAGTATTTAGGTAATCTAATATTGTATCTGAATTGGGTACGGTTATTTTGAAAATATATATGAACATATTTCGAAGTTATTTTTACACAGTTTTGATTCGCTTAAAAATAAAAAATCTATTAAAACCCCAATAGTATATCAACATAAGCTCTTTTAAAATCAGTACAAACCAGTGCGAAATTATTTTAAAATATTTTCAACATTTGTTAAGATATTTTTAAAATGTTCTTTAAAAATTCTGATAGGTTCACAAATTAGGAGTATATTATTGACTTCGGTTCCTGTTGAAAGTAGAAAGTTTCAATAAGAACTCCTTTAAAAACACTGCATAGTAAACATGCTTAAGAAAACTTGCGTACCAGCTGCAGTATCATAATAATATTCTTATTAAGTATATTAAGTTTCTAAAGTAGACTTTACCTTTATAAGGCTTATACACTTTGACTGCCATAAATTAATGGAGATGCCACCCGGCGGCCAATTAAGTGCCTCAAATATTTACAAACGCCCCAAAAATTAAATATTTTGTCACTGTTTTGTAGCGCCTTTTGACATTTAACCTCATGGAAGTTTTCCCTTGTCTGCCTGTCTGCCAACGCTGATTTGTGGGTGTATACAACGAAAGAGATGGGGAGAGAGTTTCAGAAGACGAGGAGAGAGTGGTGGGGAGAGGGAAAGAAGACAGACACCAGTTTCAGAAGCATATTCACAGCTGCTCCATGTGCTCTGATGTCGCAGCATCATTTACATTCAAATTAAAACGAAACGCCAAAAAGGAAGGAAAATTTATGCCAAGGGAGACACCACATCAACTCCACAAACACAACACCAGTGTTGCCAGCTCTTCAGCATCTAAAAAAGCTAAATCCACATTTAAAAATAGCTAGAAAAATCTGGGAAATCTGCAAGAAAGGCGGATAAAAAGTTATGATAGTTTTTATGTGGATTTTATAGTCTGAATCCCTTGAAAATAGGCAAATATGGAATAAATATAAAACTTATAAAAAAAACTTATATATTCTAGATTAGTATTAAAAATCGAGTCGTTTTACCACTCTCCATCTGTCAGGATCTC
The DNA here is from genome assembly GCA_035042165.1 of Drosophila kuntzei. NCBI lineage: Eukaryota > Metazoa > Arthropoda > Insecta > Diptera > Drosophilidae > Drosophila > Drosophila kuntzei. Next base: position 28,440 of record JAWNLU010001004.1, read on the forward strand.
TAAGAGCTAGAAACACAGAAATAAAAAATTTAATTAATTTTTTCATTATTAAGAAAACTATTTATACATATATAATATTAATATATTAAAATAATTCTGAATATTTCTAAGAGCTAGAAACACAGAAATAAGCAATATAACTAATTATTTCATTAAAAAAAAAATTATTTATATTCAAATTAATGTATTAAAAATAATTTTTAATATTTCGAGTAGTCTTTGTAACTTAAAAAGTAGCTAAAATTCCCGCCAGTCGCCCATTCACAACTTTTTCCGCTATTGACATTCAAATAACTCCAGTTCTGGCGGAACACTGGCAACACTGCACACCACACACACCACATCTGCATCTCCTTCACTCTCCTCTCAGCTTCATCTTCTCTCTGCTTGGTCTAAATAAGTCTGTTACCATTTTGGGGCCGCTGAGCTGTTTGTTTTGACACTGGAACTACATGGATCTTTGGCGGCCTTGCTTATAAATTAGCTCAACATTTGACATATTCCGTGTTGTTGTTGTTGTTCTTGTTGTTGTTCATGTTGTTGTCGCAGCTCCTGTTAAGATCAGCGCCTGGTGATAGCCTAATGTTTTGTTTGTTTTTGTGATTAGTTTGTAATTAACTGAGACACCCAAAAGATGAACGAGTCCCGATAAAATAATGCTCAATTCGGGGTTGGGATAGAGAGAGAGAGAGAGAGAGAGTTTAGGTGCCAGATAGACAAATGTCGATAACACCTTGCAGTTTATTTTCATATAATATCATTTTTTTTATTGAATAACTAGCAACATAATTAGAGGAAGTGTATTATTTTCGGTAGATGTTTATCCTTGTGCACATTAAAAGTTAATTTCTTTATAATTAGTCTCGAGGGTCTCGATTCGTTTGCTGATGGTGGTTGTTTTTTTTTTATAGAGTTATCAAGTGTACTCTAAGGGCAACTTGGGCATCTGATTTATGCTGAAAAATTAACCCACAATACGAAACTTTCAATACAATTTTGTTACGCTTATCCACACTCTCAACCAGTCCAGACCCTCATCCATCTTTGACTCCAACAACCCGAATCGAAAGTATATATATAAGAAAAAAACGAAGAAAAAGAAGGAAAATGTAATGAAAAAAGTTGTTCACTTTGAGTGACCATGAAAATGCATTCGTTAAACATTTTTCCCCGACGGCTGCTGTTTCGATTTCTTGTCTGGTTTCAATTTGTTCTGCCTGCAACAAACGCAATGCAACAAACGCAACGCAACGCGTCACTTGCAACAGAGGAATTACGCCTATGGGGCAAGGATACGAATAGTCGTATATACAGGAAGGATATGCTTTGAGTGAAGAGTGTAACGAAACAAGTGCAGACGTGTGAGAAATTCCCACTACAGCTGAATAAAAGGAGCACAGGATATTTGCCTAGTTTAAAAGTCAAGTGTTTTTCGAATCTAATTTATGTAGAGTCTTTAATGATTACGAGATGAACGAAATTGGAATCCATGTAGAATTCTGTTGAGTTGAAATAGAAAATTTCTTTTTCATATAATTCGAATTTCAGTTTGAAAAATAACTGGTTTCGATTCTCTGGACTCGAATTCTTAAATGTGTAAACAGAATGTCGAAAAATTGAATTTGGGAAAATTATATTAAAATAAAAGCCATCCTGTTCCTTTCTTTCAATAACTGGGTTAAAATTCTGTTATCTGTAATCAGAGAATGTCGAAAAATTTAATTAGGAAAATTTAAAGTACTCCAATATCAATTCTGGTATTTTTTCCCTTTCTAAAATTTTTAAATAAAATATAAGAATGATGTAAGAGTAAAATGCATTCTCTTCCCTTAAAACATCTTTCTCATCAATAAAAAACCATTGAGAAAAATTTGGTTCACATATTTATACTTTTATTGTGTTTTTGTTTTGTGTGTGTTTTTTTTGTTTAATAAATTTTCTTTAAATATTTTTTTTTTGTTTGCTCACATTAAAGAAACATATATATTTTATCTTATTTGAATTACTTTGTGTTTTATTTGTAATTTTTCTTTAGACTTAAATTAGAAATTTCATATAAATAAAACTAACTGAAGCGTCTATGAATTTATGTTAATACTATGAATATATTATCTTTTTTTATATATATTTATATATTTATCTGTATAGCATAACTAACGTTGAGTGTTTACAAAGAAGAAGCAGCATTATTTAATTTTTTTAGATTTTAGATTTTTTTTTTAGAATTTTGCTTTAAACTTTACACTGAGATGAGTTTTCGAACAACATTGAAACATTTTTTTACAATATGTTTTAACTAATTTACATAAATTTTCTAGAGCAACATTTTAACTGTACATGGGTCGAAACTGAAATTTTTTACAACAAAAAGTAATGAAGGGAGAAAACAATGTGAGAAAGAGACCGAGAGACAGGGGCAAGAGAGAGATAGCAAATATAACAAATAATTTATAACATTTACTTAGTTGATTTTTTTTTGTAATTATTTTTTTTCTTTTGGATTAATACTGTGCTTGGGCTAGTGACAGTTGACCGTCTGACCGCCTAGTGGGCGGGGCTGCGGGAGGCGGACGCTGACGGCGATCCCGCTGCTGACGTCATCGGCGGCGGCGCTGCCTGCGCTGGCAGATGATATGGACTGAAGCGTTGATATTGACGCGGTCGCATATCGGGCGACGGGGATCCCGAGGATGTGGACGAGGGCGTCGAGGCAGTGGGCGGCGGTGGTGGCGTCCGATTGGCGGCCATTGCAGCGGCCTGTGCTGCCTGCGCCTGCGCTTGCGCCTGGGCAGCGGCTTGAGCGGCTTGGGCGGCTGCCTGCTGATTGGCGCTGGCCAAAAAGCCGGCGGTCAATTGCGGCCATTGCTGCTGGAACATGTGAAAGGCGCCCAGGCCGGGAGGGGGAGCGGCCGCCGCTGCCTGATACATTTGTGGCATCATCAGTTGGGCATATGGCGAATTGCCGCCAAACATTTGCAGATGTTGACGCGCCTTCTCGAACAGCGCCATCGAGGCGGGATCGGCGGCACCCTGTTGTGCCGCAAATTGTTGCATCAACGGATCGGGAAACAGTCGCAACGGCGAACGCAACTGTTGCTCCAACAACAAGGCCTCCATTGGATCACGATCAAAGTCCGTCAAACGCGACGAGTCACGAAATCCCTTGGCAAATGGATTCGAGTCGATTTTCAATTTGGTTATCAGCTGATTTTGATACGCGGTCACGGCCGTAAACACTGTCTCCGGAAAGACATAGGTCTTGTGGTCCAGTTCCTGCAGCTCTTTGGGATTGTTGGGAATGCTCTGGCCATGTGCCAAGCGCACCAGATGAATTCGTGGTTGATACCGATGCATCGAGTTGAGCACAATCTGAAGAGAGGGAATATAGAGAATTTATCGATAAATTAGTTGGGTTTATTTTAAATATTTAAAAATCTTAGAATAAATATGGTTGAATTGGTAGCTAAAAAATCTCAGTCTTTTTCTTTAATGAAATATTTTTAACAAATATCTTACGATTTTATTTCTGTTTTAAAATTAACACAAATAAGTGAAAAGAATTTTCGTAAATCTTTAGTTAAGCTGTAAAAGATTTTAGAATATAAATTTGGTCAAATTGGTAGCTAAATAATCTGTTTTTTTTCTATGAAATATTTAAAAAAAATTTTTCGATTTTATTTCTGTTTTAAATTAGAAAAGCTGTGGAGAGACTTTTCGTAACTTGGATGTGGATTTTTAACTTGAGAAGAAATTTAATTTACGTATTTTTATAATTTAGCAAAATTAATCAAAAATTAACTCATTTTTACATTAAATGAGCAGAATGGTTTTTAAAAGATTATGGTTTTCTCTAAACAATTTTCAGAGATAACTAAAAAATCAACATTATTACAAGTTTTTAATTTAACGATTTTATTTAATTAATATCATCAAATAATTTCCGCCGCCTTGTTTTTTTTCTTTTGACTTAAGCTATTTTTTTGTTAAGACTGTTAAGATTTTATTATCAATTTGAAATATATTAACTGCTAACTTTATTACAAGTCTCGTAGTTTAAATTTTAATATTATGAGCAGTATAATATTTAAAAGTATTTAATAGGAAATAAAATCAAAGATTATATTATTATTATATTATGTATGAAATGGGATATTAAAGCATTATTATGATCTTTAAAGAATTATTGATAGAAAGTAACCAAATTTAATTTGTTATTAAGTTTTAAAATTTTGCGAGAATTTTTTTTTAAGCAAATATTGAATTTAAGTTCTCTCAGCATTAATCTTAACTAATTTGAAGTTATCTCGGATTGCTGAGACTTGATGCAAGCGCAATTATCAATCATTTAACACGCGTCTATCGCGCCCACAATCCCAATGCCAAGTCTCAGATCTCAGATCACAGATCTCAATCTATCTCTCCCTCTCTTCCTCTCTGTATCTCTATGTCTACTGTGCTGTGTCTGGTCTTAGTCTGAAGTCAACTCACCTGTCCATTCTTATCCATTTCGTTATTAGTCAGCTTGACCTTCTCGAAGGAGATAACTTGTTTGCGCAACGCTTCGCAGCTGAAGGGGCTGTCGGGATGTGAATAGAGGCGGGCGGGAGGGGCGGGGTCTGCCTTGCCAGCCACCAGCCAAGCGGACCGATGATATGCATAACGATAGCGTTTCGAGTCCATTGGGATTATGTCCAGCAGCACGGCATAACGATCGGCAGGTTGTATCTGACGCAATGGGCCCGAGAATGAGACTCGCACCGTGGGGAACATGCGTCTGCAACAAACAATAAAAAAGATACAGATTTTATTTTTATTTGTTAGGAATTTCATAAGATTTTGCTGTTGTTTTGTTATTAATTAAAGCCACACACACACAATTTCAACTAGCAGTACCTTCTCTAGTAATACTCTAATTTATAACCCAAAAGAAAATATTATTATTTTCATTATTGTATTTTATTTTTGGCTGCTTTGACAAGTGCACACAAAAGGGGGAAAAAACTCTTTAGCTGTGGCATCCTGTGGTTTTAATGCCTTCTAAGCCTGCGTGTGACATAACCTGGCCAAAAAGAAAGAGAATAGACCCTGGGACCGCCCTGTTTGACTTTCTGTCTGACTGTCTGTCTAAGGTGTGATTTTTACAATATCATTAAAAGACCTGAGAGGAGAGACAAACTAGTTCAGTTGTTGTGCGTGTGTGCGTGTGTTTGTGTGTGGTCACTGGGAGCTAGGTGTGGACAACCCGTGGTCATTGTAGCCTTGTTCTGTCCTGTCCTCTACTGTCCTGCACTCTCCTCATCTCATCTCTCCTCTTCTATTCCTGTTTTGGCCCTATCCTGCTGACAAGAGCAACGCCCAGCAAAGAAATCTCATGTTGCAGAAAATGCGGTCGCTTGACTTGGTTTCACTGTGGCGCACAGGTAGATACATTACAACAACAACAACTACAACATCTTTACAAATGCATCCTGGGGACCGCACACAGTTTAATGGTTTCTTTTATGTGACGACTGCATGAAATTTGTGTTGACATTGCAAAAATTTGGTATGCTTAGAATAGCATAGTTATAAAGTGGGAGCCAGGTGAAGAAATGAAAATAAAATGTGACCTGCTAGAGTAGAAACTACAGTGGAACTTCACTAGAGTGAATTTGCAAAGTTATCAAAAAATTTCTTTAAAAATTAAAGAAATCAATTCAATGAATTATACTGATCTATACTATATTGATATATTATAGTATATCGAATTAATATATATTTAAAAGGGGAGATCTCTTTGTATAGAATTTCACTATAAAGTAACCTCACTATAATAATTTTCATATATTACTTAGAAAGAATTAATATGTGAAATGGAAATTTAAAGCATTTTAATTCCAAATTATTGCAACTTAATATTATATTTTTCTAATTTTTTCGACTTTTCATATAGAGAAGAAGTTTGAGAATTATTGAGAATTAATTGAGCTTTACTATGAATTTGATATTGAAAGTATTTCATTTTCTAATTATTATATGTCTAAATTGATTCCCTTTTTCCGCTTTTTGCTGCCAAGAATTTTGAGAGAAATAGTTTTAATATTTTAACATAAAATTTCTGAATTCTATCTTTAAATATATCTTACATTTCAGAATTTTTCTAAAGAGAGTTGTGGTTGTAAGATAAAACTATAATAATTATGCTGCACATCTATTGCAGTTAATTATTTTCTAATGACATTTTAAAGAAGTTTTATAGATAAACTAAACTTGAGCTAGCTTTTATCTGCTCGCAACATGTTGCTAAACTTGTGTTAACTACTGACTGAGTTTCAAATTGAAACTAATGATAATTGAAGTGGATTTTCAAGTGTGATTTGCTTACCTTCCAGTTTTGGTAATGATCATTTCGGTGCCCAATTCGTGAAAGCGATCCCACAGCTCTTTGGTCTCCAGATGGCATTGCACCGGCTTGAGATCATCACAATTACAGGAACCAACAATTTTGGGTGCCTTCTGCACCGGTTCGGGTGTCAAACGCTCCTCACTATCCTCCGTTCCCGGTGATTGCGGTGGCGTCGAGCAGCGTCCTTGGCTGCTTGTGGAACTTGTGTTTAGTTGAGATTCGGCATTGGCAACATTGGCGCCGTTGCTGTTGCGACTCTTGATGTGTGCCACACTGTTGTTATTATTGTTGTTGTTGTTGTTGTGGTGATGATGATGATGGTGATGATGATGGTGGTTAAGACGACGCGCCTTTGTTGGCGGCTCTTCAGCATCGCTGCAGTCAACAACATCAACGTCAACTTCATCCTCAACCGAAATGGGACCTGGGAAATTGAAGAAAAAGAAATGGAAAATTGAAAATTAAATGTATGCAAATTGAATGAAAAATACATATAATAAAGCAGACTAAACAGTTGAATTGCTTGCAGCAACATGTTGCTAGCCTAACTGCAACATGTTGCTGACTTTACAATAGCAACTACAACTTCTACTTTAACTGCGGCAGACAAAACGACGCGTCGTCTGCAATTTCCGCTACGTTTCATTTTACAATTAAACAAATGCCGCTTAATTGGCAACTCTGCAATATTTTTTTTTAACAACAAAACAATCAAGGTGTGTCTTAAAACAACAATAACAAAAATTCATAATAATATTATGCATTAAATTTTGTAGAAAAGTTTAACGACTTTTTAAAGCTGCTGCTTGAAATGTTTTGTTCAAGTGGCTGCTGAAAATTAATAAGCTCCAGTTTTATAGTGTAATCTACAGTCGTTTCCTCCCCTTTATCTATAAGGTGTTAAAATGCAAAATCAGCTAAAAAATTGAATTCATTTTTGTGTGTTTTATTTGTTGTTGAAAACGAGTCGCCTCAAGAAATGCATAAATAAAGCTCATATAATTATGCATATATTTAATAAACAATTTTCAAACATTGGCATTTGCCGTCGCTGATTTTTGCGCCTCGTAAAATTAATAAAAATTTCGAACGCTAATTAACATAATTAGCTGCCTTTGTCTTCTTATTGATTGGGAATCGATAAATATTTAAATTTGAAATTTTTTCACTAATACTTAAAGTGGTTTTGACGAACTTTGTTGGAATTATAACAATTATGACAGTTTTTCCCCCCCTTGATTTCCCTTTACCCCTCTTGGGGGGGCACATTTAATTTGCGGATGCCGTCGGCGTCGCTCTAGAAACAAGTTTTTATTATATATGTACATGTATCTGAGTTAGTTTGTGATTGCAGCAACTGTCCGTTAATTGTCCATTATAATTATAGATATCTTGTTCTTCTATTGCAACTCGACAAGCGACAGTTGTTGTTGTTATTGTTGTTTTTCCTCTATTTATGTGTGCAAATTGCAAAATTGTTGCAACAATTTAATTTGTTATACGTTAAAGGCAACTTGGGCTTATCAAGTTCTATTATAATAGTATTTAAACAGTTACTAAGTCTCAACCCGTCGGCATCTGTTATAACTATATTTGTAACGTTATAGTTACTTTCAAAGCTGCTGCTCTTAATCAGCTTTAATTAAGCTTTTACTATAGACTAATTGCGTTTAAACTGATTTTTATTTGAAATCTTAATACGTTTTTAAACTTTAATCTCAAACGGCAAAAATAACAGAGATGCTTTCAGCAGCTTGAGATATTATTAATTTATAGTTCAAAGCTAAAATTTTATTTTTATATGATTTTATTAAAGTTTATTTAGTGCAAGTAAATGATTTTGAATATAAATATAAATGCGGAGTGAATTTTTATGATAATCAGCTGACAATTTTCTAATTGTTCTAATGATTAGATTGATCAAAGTTAATATAATAAAATTCTACAGATAAAGTACTTAAATTTGTATATTTTCTTAAAGTTTTTAACGAGTTTTTGATACTATAACTGCATAAAGTTCTTTCAAGTTGTTCTTGATTATTAAATCCTTTAATATTATATTATATTTTGAATTTTGTATCTTTGTAAATGAGTTATATTGTGAACTTAAAGTTTGCTTAAAGTTCTGTCAAGTTGTGCTTGATTATTGAATTTTGAAATTTGTATCTTTTTGAATGAGTTTTTGTAAATATGCTTGAATAAATTTCTTTCAAGTAGATGTTTATTGATATTTATAAAGCTTACAGAGATGCATAAAAATTTAGACTCGAACTACTCTTCTTCTCCCCCTTCTCCCTTTTCTTTTCCTCTTTCTCCCACTTCTTCTTCTTCTTTATCAACTTACTTGCACTGCGCACTGAGGATTCTCGACTTGAGGCATCTTCGCGTGCCATAATTGCCGCTATGGAGAAATCCGTTGCTGAGCCGGCGGCACTTTTGTTGCTCGTCGTTGTCGTTGTTGTTGTTGCCGTTGCCGTGGCTGTGTGGTTGTTGTTGTTGTTGCTGTTGGGAGCAACAACAGCGGAAACGGGCGGCAGAACGCCATTGCATAGATACGGATGTGAGCCGACGAGCATTTTGCAGAGTGTATCTTTTTTTTGGCTTATATTGCGAAAGAGAGAGAGTTAAACAGATATTGTATCTTATGGATATTGTATCTTGTGGTTGAGCACTTGTTAGCACTTGAGACACTTATGAAATTTGCTGCATTTTTCGCATTAAAGTAAACACTTTGTATATATGTATATAAGTAACTGTAACACACACACACATACACAGAGAGAGAGACAGGCAGTTAAATCTGTGTATCTTTGTATCTGTATCTTTGTAAGTCACGCGAGTTGTTGTTGTAGCGCAACGCGAATTGAGTGTGTGCGCAACGTAAGACAGGCGACGACGAACTGAATTGTGTGTTGGAAATTGTGAGGGAATCAAGCAGCGGCGGCAACGGCAACGACAGCAGCAGCAGCAGCGACAACAGCAGCAACGAATGGCAGCGGGAAACCAGTTTTCCAACTTGTCAGTCTCAAGTGCAAGCGAGCAGGCATCTACACAACAGCACAATTCATTTACACAAGTGCAAGCAGTGCGGCAGCTGGAAACAAAAATTCAACTCACATTTTCAATTGGGAAACCGGGGGAAGTCGTGTGTTTGTGTACGTGTGTGTGTGCGCGCGAGAGAGCGTGACAGCAATTAAGGCTGTAGGCTTACTGTCATTGCACTCGCACGCATGCGCTGCTGCCCAGAGCCGACTGCTTGAGTGGGAGTGGGAGTGAGCGACATTGCGTGTTGACGGCCACTCAGCAGCCACAGTCGCTGAGAAGAGCAGAGAAGAGAGTCGACGTCGACGTCGTCATAACTCATTTACAATTAAAAATGTCGGCGCTTTGCCTCTGCTCGCTCTCCCTCTCACTATCGCTCGCTCGCTCTCGCTCTGGCACATGCTTTTGGGCATTTATGAAGTGCAAACGTTTTGCTTGCGGTTTTTCATGTTCCCTTCTTATTGTTGTTGTTGCTGCAGTTGTAGTTGTTGTTATTCTTTTTTAGACAACTTTTCGCCGTTGTCGTCTCTTGTTATCTCTAGCTGCCTCTGTTGTCGTTGTTGTTACTCCTCATCTTCCTCTTCCTCTTTCTGTTGTCGTTGGCGTTGAGTGTTTTTCGTTTCACACAATTCCAACACGTTCCGCTGCGTTCTGCATTTGAGTGAGTTTTTATTCCGTCTTTTTTTTCTCACATATTTCTTCTCGCTTTTTGCCCGCCTGTCCGCTAATTAGCAACAGTTGCATTCGCACGCGCTGCTTCCGCATCCTTTTTTTACTCACTGTTCAAGGATCTATTTCAAGGTTATGTTTATGGCCTGTGCTTAAATGCAACTTGTTGATATTCAAATTTAATTTAAATATCTAATATGCATATTTTAGTCATTTTTTTATTTCTCAAAAGCAGAAGCTTATTTAATTTTAGCTTTAATATTCAAAATTAATTTAAGATACACATAAATAACATTTTTTTTTGCAGTTTTTATTTAAAATTTGAAACAGCTTTAAATGTCTTATATTGGTCAAATTTAAACTGTTTTTCAAGTAGATTAGAGTTTTTTTTTATCACATTCTACATGCAGTAACTCAAAAAAATGTTTTGACTAACTAAAAATTCACGTATTTGTTTTTTTACTTTCAAAAATAGTTTAATTCAAGAAAAATTATGTTTCTTTTTTAACTTGTTCTAAGAACTGACAACTGAAATGAAAATCCATATAATAACTATATTTTTTACAAAATATAAAAAAATTTATTAAACCAACATTTGTTGATATGATTAGAAAAGCTGAAAACCCCCAATCGGATCAATAATAGTGAAAAGCAGTAAACCATTAATTGTAACAGGCCGAAAATCCTTAATTTAAACTATTTTAAGTTGAAAAATTGAAGCTCTAAGTTGAATACTGAACAAAAAAATATTAATATCTGAAATAAATATATATTTTTTAATGTACAATCTTAAATATTTAATCTCTATAGAATCCAGTTTTTCACAAGAAACTAACTAAAGTATAATTGCTCACATCAACATCGTTTAGATATGATATTATAATATTATAGGGATCGATCAATTGAATTGAAAGTTTTCTCCTAAAAAACTTGAAATCAAACAGGTATAAATAAATAATACTGTCAAATTACAGCTAATAATAGTTGTAATGAACTTGATTATACGTACAATATGTGCATTTCCAAAATTATGACAAAAACCGTTTCAATTTCAATGGAAATTTGTCGCTCGAGTTGTTGTTGTAAGTGAATGTTGGCATTGCCTCTAATTACAAGTTATGAAAATGCTGATTGTGGCACATTAGCAATTTATTTTCTTGCAAAACAAATAATGCCAAGTTGTAAATAAATATGGCTGAAAAAGCAACCACCATAAAGGCCAAAAGACAAAGTGAGCTAAGTAAACCGGACATGATATATGCAAATAAAGTAACGCCCCCTTCGTTCCCACTGTAATTTTGTATAATTACGCAACTTTGTATAATTCCAACTTTCTGAAATTCAATTGATTGGACAGTGTCAACAAATTGCAATTCTCAGTCTTTCACTTTGGAAAAAAAACAAGTCAAGACCTTTGTCATTGCCAATTAACCCAAGTAGACCGATAAAAAATGCATAGAATAGGAAAATCTTACAACTGACAGTTTGTCAGTATTCATTACATGTCAAGAAACCGCCAATTAGCTGGCGAATCAGAGGTAACACTGTTACAGTGAGTGCTACTAACAAGCGCACTAATCCTGCTTATCCTCTGCCCCTGACAATGTTCTCCCTCTCTCTTTCTCTCGAATTCTTTTACTCTCTTTTCCCCTCTGATTTTTGTAATTTGACACTTTTATGCGCTAACAAAACACTCTCCAGAAAGTCAACAAACTGTGGCTAAACGAGGGTTGCCTTTTTCCTATATGGGAAATTAAATCAAATATTCCAAGATAAAATTTTTAATTGTTACGAATTTTCCTTTTTTTTTCTATGGGAAATATAAAATATTAGAGAAAAAATAGTAATAATGTAAAGAATTTTCTCTACAAAAATGCTTACACATAAAAATTTTAAGAATGAAATATAAATTAAATACCGAAATATTTTCGAAAACGTAATTGAAACACCTTCTAAATTAATAAAAATTTGTATTTTTTTAAACATACAATTTGATTACATTTAAAATTTAATTAAAATTGTTTCAGAATTTATTTCAAATATATTACTTAAAATAAATCAAAATTTGATAGTAAACTATGTATTTTTTCTAAGCTGCTCTGGCAACCCTCGTAAATTATAGGCAATCAGAGGGCAGTCAAGTAGGGAAGAAAAGTGGGCATGTCACAGTGTCACACTGTCACTCTGACACTTTCACCAAGGAGCCTCGTCAAATGCCCAAAGTAGCGTCGTGTGTGTTCCGAGTTCGCGCTTTAGCAGCTTCCTTTGTCAGGATGCGGCATTTGAATACTTTTGTGTTTGAGTGTGTATTTGAGTGTGTATTTGAGTGTGTGTGTGTGTGTGTGTCACAGCGGTGGCAGTCGCGTATGTCACCAGAATGTTGCTAGAAAAACACAAGTTGTGAAAACAAAAGCAGCCGCTGGCAGATCTAATTTATAGATCCCTTAACCAGATGCAGTTGCAAGTTCAATTCAAGTGCCACTTGGAAAAATAAACAAAACCCAAAAATGAAGAAAATTTCGCTTGTTAATTAGTGTTGTTAACTGTCGCAGTCACTTTGACTTTCTCCTTGTTATATTCCCCCTCAAGTGTTTTTCTTTTTTGCCTTTGTCGGCAATACGCTCAATTGCTCATTAATATTTTTACGAGATCTTTTCTTTCTTTAATTTTTTTGGAGCGAAATCGAACACTTTCACTTTGACAGAATGCCGCAAGGACATCTTAAATTTGTCCTGGTCCAGTGACAGCGTATATCAACAATGCGACATCTTTGGTCATTTAATAACAATTTTAAATCTAATACTAAGGCCACCTACGAAGCGGCAACTTTGATTGATGATCACAGCACAGATCTCGGGTTGAAACTAATGGTTCCGCTTAGTTCCAGAAGAAACCATTTAAAAAATTTCCAATCGATCCCAAATATATTTCAAAAGAGCTTCTTCAATTTGGCATTTCTTTTAGTCTGTGGCACATCCGCTTTCCCTAATGAAATTCATAGGGTTATCGAGTGGATTTTCACTACAATTAAATACGAGTACTTGAGTTTGAGTTTCAAAATTTAGATAAACACTTGGGGCACGTGTGCTTCCGACTGCCACTTGCCCCAATCTGTTGCACTCAGCGATAAGTTCAAATGCCGGAAGCTTAAGAAATTATTTCTTTATTTATAGAAAACAATTTATTTCCCTTTAATGGATTTTAAGCCTTTACCCAAAACTAATGTATGATTTTTCTTTTTAATTTCAGTTTAAATAAATGAAGAATTTATTTGATTTGTTTAAGGTAAGATGATCTTATTTTTTGGTGAAGGATTCTACTATTTATGAAATAAAAAAATTAATTTTCAGCAAGTATTTCGAAATTTTAATGGGAAAACATAATTTTTTTATAAAATGTATCTTATTTATACTATTATTATATATATTTATACTATTATTACTATTATTCAACATCATTTTAAATTAAGCAAATTAAGTGAAAGAACAAAAATTTCTATTACCATTTTCCTCTACGTTTTTTAAAGGAAAATCTCAAAGAAAACCCGCTCAATTTTTGGTGCCGCCTTGTCTAGGATAATTTTGAACATTCATTTCTCATCTTTCTTATTATGATTTTGGCCTTTCACACATCTCACAGGAATGTCCTTTGACCTTTTCAGCCTTTTCACAGCCCGCAAATATTTACCAAATATTTTCCATTCAATTTTCGTAGCACTGTGAACGCCCACAAGAAAAAAGAACAGAACCGGACAGTCTATTATTCCCTGTAGTTGTTGTTGTTTCTGGGGTGTTTACAAGCCAAAACAAAAATGTTTGCTGGAATTTATTAATGAAACTCATTGCATTTTGTGGCCGAAACACTGGACCGCTAATGCCCCAGGGATACAGAGTCGGGTCGGATGCAAAAAAGACCTGTGGTCCCCCGGGGGGGAGGAGCGAAATGTGGGCAACGATTGCGGTGCATCTTCAAACCAACCGCTTTTGATAAATGTGCGCCGACTGCTCGAGGGAATTTGGCGGCTACCGAAGCCGCTTTTTATATTGTTTTCCTTTTTTTTCTCTCTTTTTTTTATGCGCCGCCAACTGCCGGTAGCAATTCCGTTAAAAGTGCTCACAATGCTACATACTCGTAATTTGCTTATGAAAATGCCTCGAAACATAGACAAAGGGTGCTCCTGTGTGCTAGCCAGGATCGAGACCACAAGGAATTGTCAGCATTTTCTGGGAATTCCATTGGTAGTCGCATAAATCTTTGCCAACTTGCCAGAGTCATGCTCCTCTTATGTGTGTGTGCGAGTGTGTGTATGTGTGTGTGTGTAACAATTGTCACACCTTTCGACGGCAACTCAGCAACAGCAGCTCCCCCCTTTGCTGCTGCCCCTGTCCTGATTCCCTGTATCTCTCTGTGTGTAATTCGACTCATTAACAATACGAGGCAAAGATATATTCTCAGTTTGAGTGTGTGTGTGTCCATGTGTGTGTGTGGCAGGGTGAAGGGTTTGTATTTATATTTCTGCTTCGGTTTCGGTTTCTATGTGCCTCTCATGCCACATAAATCACAACTTAAACGATGCGTAATTTCGTTAAATTACTTTAGGCCTCTCTCAAATATGCGCTTGTATTTATTTATTTATGTTTCTTTTGCTTTTCTTTTTTTTTTGTTAATTTATGTCATTGCAACAGGCGTTGTGCCACGCCTCAAAACAACAAGAAATACCAACAATAATAAAAGTAATATAAGGCATCACTTTTTGGTCGCTTAGCAGACACCTTTGAGTTCTTTTTGAGCCTGCATTTAATCGTTTAATAAGCATCATGAATCGCGCTTTTTTTATGCACCTTAGCACTAAATCTGCATAGTCGGAAAACTGCCCATTTTATGGGACCAAATAGAGATGAAATGTCACATTGAAATGCCACATGAAAATTCATTATCTGGGGCTTAGACAGCAGTAAAAGTTTTATCAATGGGATAAATACGGGATAAAGTAAATAATAAATGAATTCTGACAGAAATATATTTACATTAATTAATTTATAAATATATTTAATTATTAATACCTCAATTAAATAAAATATATCTACTATACAAATAAATCTTCTAAAAAATTTGAAGATTATCAAGAAAATTTATTTTTATTTATTTTATTTCATTATATTTAATATAAATTAGTCATATTTAAACTATTATTCCATGCCAAATTAATTTTTAAACATTTTTTAAATATCTAAATAAAATAGAACAAGAGTTTAAAAAAAGAATTGAGCAAGGAATAGTTAACTTAAATAATATAAAGAAAATCTTGAGAAATATGTATATTTAATTAATAAATAAATTTTTTAGACCTTAATAAAGTAATACAATTGTATGCCTTCAATCGAAAAAATTTAAATGCAATAAATATATATTTAAAAAAAAGTATTATATTTCCTACATTAATTTACTCTCAAAGATCATTAAATATTTATATTTATTATTATTATTATTTCTTATTCTTTTGACAAATACATAATCCGCATTAAAAGATAATCTGCATTTTTGCCAGTCGGTTCGTTTGTAGTCAAAATTCGTTGAATTGTGGCAACTTCCTAGGGAGCATTTCAAAGACTTGAACCGACTGAATTGACAGCAGAGGAACCTCATGAATGCGGTTGTCTTTAAGGTGTCTATTAGAGGAGTATTTTTTTTTTTGACTTTTCCTTTTTTTAAGAGTCAAGCGGCAACGTTTTAAGTTAAAGTCAAAACTCTTAAGCCGCTAAAGGCGCAACACCCACCACAGTGAGGGGTAGGACACGCCCATAATTTGCAGAGGAACTGAACTGCAATTACCAAGAGGTTCAGCAAATTTGTGTGTGTTTGTGTGTCCAGGACACAGGTGCAGGAGTGTGAAAATGGGAAGCATTCGGTTGGTGCAATTAAAATAGCAAACAATGGATAAGGATCAGAAGATCCTTGCTGTAATCTTTCACTTTCATTCATTGCACAACATAATAGAGGCCGCAGCTAATTGTAGGCTACACTTTTGAATTAGTCCTGCCTACTATTATCCTTGATATAAATTGACTTCTTAGCGCCTTAAAGAAAATAAATACGGCACACGTGCAGCAATCTTTGATTAATGGCGAGTCAAAGTCGAGTGCAGCAAAAATGGCTGCCACAGGCAAGGGAAAGGATCATCAAAAGGCGTTAAAAAACACGGGACTGTTGCACATGTCCTTTTGTCATGCATTTTCCAAAAGGCAAACAAACCAAATGCCTTCTTCCATTCTTTTCTCGTCTCTTGTCTCTTGTCACAGGGCACAAGTCAAGTCAACCCGAACCGAGACCGAACCGAACTCTGCTCTAAATTGAATTCAAATTGCAGGGTTAGAGCACAAGGACAAGACAAGGATACGAATAAGAATGAGGATGAGAATATGGATGCTGTAGCATCTGCTCAAGCAAAGATCAGGCCAGGCCTTGTCCTTGTGCCTCTGTCCTTCGTCTCGGCTTTTGACTCGTCTCGTCTCGGCAATAGATCATTTTCCACGCTCTCTGTGGTCCCCTTCTTATTTTTCAATTTCATTATATTGAAATTTGTTGTGTTGTGCCAACAAAATATTAAAAATTTCATATTTGATTTGCATTTGAGTTACCTCCGTGGTTCCTCGAGGTTCCTTTCTTGGCATTGTCCACATTTGATGCGGTTTTAATGAGCACATTTAAAAGTTATGGCCAAAAATTTTTGGGTTATATGCCACATCAATCATAATTATAACGCCTTGTGTGTGGCTTCTTTTTTTTGGTTGCTGTCTTTCGATTGGGTTAAAATTGGGGTTTTATAGGGAGTTATAAATAGAGAGGGAAAGGGGAGAGAGAGAGAGATGGGTTTTGGAAAGAGTTAAGAACTGAACAAAATGCTTAACAGTTGAGTGTACGCGAATTTTAAGAAGTTCAAGATTTGATTTCAAAAGTTTTAATAACGAGAAAAGATATGATAATGAAGCATCTTTAGTTAAATTTTGACTTGTCTAAAAAAACACAAAAAAATGTATTAAAGGAATAAAATGACTGGATTGGAAAGGCACTATAAAAAAATATTTAAAGGACGGTCTTATTTAAATTAATAATAATGATTTTTATTGACATACTTCTTTATTCAGATATTTAATGAAATTCATGATTTAAAAGCAATATTGTAAGAAAGCCATTGTTTCATTCAATTCTGAATAACCTTATTCTAACCAATCTTAGCATTTATCTAGTTTTATCTCCTAGATTCTTAAGTTCTTGAATTTAATAGAAATTAAACTACTATTACTATTAAAGAATCTACGTTAAACTTCATCTCTACCAAGTCATGATCATGATTGAAATGGCGAATACTCCTGATAATAATTAATAATTTATGCATACCATCATAAAGATCACAAATTTTTTTAATTCAACTAAAATGATCGGATAGCTTTTCCAAAATAAAAAAACACTTTTTAATAAATCATTAAAACCAAATGTAGTATCTATCTAATCTATCCGATGTATTTAATATCTTATCTATCCTTTAATAACATTTCTGATCTAATCTATCCGATGTATTTAATATCTTATCTATCCTTTAATAACCTCAATTGTCTTCAGGTAAAGTGTTAAATGTCACACACATTTTGACACACATTCGACATACATTTTCACACATGAGTGGAACAAAGAGAGATTTATCCTTATAGACAATATGCCCATACCCTTACCATACTCAAAATGCATGTGAGGTCTGTGCAACGCCCCATTTTTTGTTTGGTTTTTAGGGTATTCTGATGCAGCACGTTTAGGGTTTCTGGTTTTTACCCTTTTGATGATGCAATTCTCTCAGTGCAAAGGATACATTTGTGGATCTTTTTTCTTGTCTGTTGTTTTATTTTATTTTTTCTGGTTGGTGGATTGCTAATGAGTAGCGTTGTGTGCGGTCGAAATTGTGGCCAAGCGGCTTTTCGGAAATTCGAGAGGCGTCAACAGGCGCTAAATCCGCTTAAGTAGTGTGACGGAAGTTCTTCCTCTATACAGAAAATAAAGAAGAGTGGACAGAGAAGTTGAGCTTACGTGTATTACTGCTTCATTTGTGAGGAGGCAACTGAAAGTTGATGCCACATTGCCATTGCGTGTGCCACACGTTCAGGACAGAAGCTGTTTAAATGGCTTCTCGTAGTTAGTTGCAATATTAAATGAATGAATACACTCATTTGAGTGAAGTGAATACTCGGGCAATTCATTTGCCAGCTGACTCCAAGTTTTGACCTTATGTCGTTGTTGCACGCAGCGCAATTCAAACGGTTTAATTGCAACACGACTCGACACAGGACTCTTCTCGTATGTATCCTGGCTGTCATTAGTGTAATTAGATCTTTCAGTTTCAGCCAAGTTGCTTGGCGTGTCCTTTTAGCGATATATAGTAAGTAGCTACCAATTTTTGTTTTTTTTTTTTATTTTATTCTACTTTTTTTCACTAATTTTGTTGCCAACGGAACGTGCGCAATTTGTTTACCATCAACATAATTGGTTGCTTCAGTTGCGTCCCTTGGGCCCACTTTAAGCAGCCTTTTAAGCGCTTTTTTATTTTCCCTCTGCCTCTCTGGTTCTCATTCCATCTCGCTCTGGCAATTAGTTAAAATGATTAAGTTGATGCGCTCGACTTTTGCCCTTGGCTGCCCTTTTTTTATATATTTATTCTCTTGTTTTATTTTTTTTTGTAATTACATTAGCCGCAGTTCGATAATTCGAACTCGCCACGCACTCAGTCAAATTAACTCGTCCATCTATCATATTGGTAATGTCTGATCTCTGTTTAGGATTCCACTAGAACTATTTATTTATAATACCAGCTGTTCATTATGGCCATAACTATGACACTTTTGATATAACAACAATGCGTCCATCATGTATTCAAATCAAATAATATTGTGTTTGCATTCAATTCAATTTCATTTCTGTTTAATGTTTCTTCTTCTTCATTTGCTTTGTTTTGATTTTTGCCTTTGCTCGTCATTTCGTCATTGATCGATCTGGTTCAACGGGGGGATCCTTGTCTATTTAACCACATATGCCAAAAATCAGTCTGACGATGATCGATCGCCACTTTGACACTCACCACTCGCTGGCCACACACATAAACGATAACTCTCTCTCTCTCCCTTTCTCTCTGTTGTTATCTGTCTCTCTCAGACTTAAGATGCATTCACTAAAATATTAAGTCCGGAGGAGTTTTATATTTATAGATTATATTTTCTTTGTATTAACAATAATCAAAATACAATCTAGATTCTAAATTCTTATAGATTCTTCAGAAATATTGTGATAACCTAAAAAAACTACACTATGAAGTATAATTAATTACCATAATTCTGACTTGTAAATCTATTCGAATTTTATAGATATTTTATTGACTGGTTTAATTTTGTGATATGAATGCTATACAAATTTAGCCCAAAAACAATATATACATAGTACTTTTATATTCCAAAGATAGTCAGGAATCTATAGAAATTTGGCATAACTATAAAAGTTATTAACACAAATAAAATATAAATTATAAAATATACATAAAATTTTGTACAATGTCTTGGATAGTTTTATTTTTTCCCATTAGAAAAGCTATTTTGTTTTCTATAATTTCTTGGTTAAGATATTCTTTTGTTCATATCTCTATTCTCAGTCTAATTAAAATATGGTTTTCAAACTTATTCTGCCTCAAAATTTTCATAAAATTCATCTCTTAAATCCTCCTTATATGAATAGCCAGAAACCTGTTCAGTTTTTCGGTTATAATTTTTATTGCTATTTAACTTCAAATCTTTTTAAGTGCAGACTAAATGTTAACAGCTCCCAAAGCGCCTTCAAAATAATTTGACACTTGACTGCCTGAAACTGAAATATGCTGGCAGTTAAACAAATAGATGTTCTATAATAAGACCATATATAAGAAATAAAAGCAGAGAAAAACGGGACCGTATGACACTAAATGAAAACACGAGTATTTTGTATTTGGTTGTGTCAATTTTATGGGTTACAACTCTTAAAAAAAGCCCCTCCTTTCCCACTCTCTCCCTCTCTTTTCCAGCCATAAAGAACTTATTACACACATAAAATAAATCCCACACAAAAGGAAAACTAATTAAAAAGACCTTTTTCTGTGGGGTTAGGTTGTGGTGGGTTGGTTGGGGAAAGGGGGAGGAAGGGGGAGCTGGGGGCGGCAATAAAATTTATGAAAATTAACACAAAATTTTGTGCGATTAACTCGAAAACTCACGCACACACAATTTTTGGCCATATGGAGGAAAATCACATAATAAACAAAGGAAGAGCAATAAAAACAAATATGGCGACACACGTTGAGGAGAAAGTGAGTTTGACGATGATGATGATGATGAGGAAGTTGTTGTTGTTGTTGTTGCTGCCACTGATTATCATGCAACACTCGCACTCGTGCTACACATGCTCCTATTTAAGTTGAAAGTCGCTCAATATAAAGTTTTAGCCACAGTTTTCCACAACAAAAGTTAAGCCATGCGGCGCAACGAAAGCGATTAGACTGATTGGCATTTGAGGGTGTGAGTTAAGTAGTCTATACCCAGAGGGGTGGCTGCAAACCGAGACTCTGAATACTCTTCTACTCCTGTGGGGGCTGATTTCTCTGAGGTCTCTCTCCATATTCCATATTCCAAACTCATCATCATATCACACGCTCGCATTATGAGTAATGCGCACCTTATGCTGCCGCCAAGTCGGATGTGATTAGGCTGGAAAATTCTGAGGATAAGAGGGGACATTTTGTGGCCGGAAAATCCGCTTTCAAGCATTTTATGCGCTTTAACCCCTTAACTGATGATGTGCTGCCTCATCTGATTCGTCTGCCTTCTGTTGTGCGTTCACAAATCAAAATATTATGATAGCATAATTTACACGCCACATTTCAGATTAAAGTTGATCTACAAACTCTAAATCTCTCTTTTTGTCTCTCCATCCTTCTCTTTTTCTCGATGTGTATGTCTAGTTTGTGTTATTTCAAAGGGGTTCTGTTTTCAAGTTTTATGCTTTTATTCAATTTAACAATTATTTGCGGATCAATTATAAAATGACTTTAGCTTAAGGGATATTTTCGAAAATAGGAAATTTTCTAAACTAACTCCATTAATTCCATTAAGTCTAAATTAAATAGATTTATGCCTTTATATGCAAACCGATTGAAATTTGTAACCGTAACTGAAACCGTAACCGAAAATAGTTTTTTCCACTGTACCGAAACCCATATAACGAGACTCTTTAGACCGAAATAACCGATTAGTAACCGATTTATTTATAAGACATAATTTCGGTTCTGGCCGTCGCAGCTACTGAGCAACTTTGATAACTTTGAACTGCCATAACTTTGTCAAAAGTCAATCAATTTCCATGCGCAACGTAAATTTGAGCATAATTTTACTTCTAAATTCGTTCTGCGTTTAAATTTTGTTAATTTTGAAAATTCAAATTTTTTCGAAAAATGATAAGGGGTAACACTGTAAAATTTCTAAAAAATTCAAAATTTTCGAATTTTTAAAGTGAACAAAATTTAAATGCAGAACGAATTTAGAGGCCAAATCATGCCTAAATTTACATTGCGCATGGAAATTGATTGACTTTTGACAAAGTTGTGGCAGTTCAAAGTTATAAAATATCATCAAATTAACCAAATTTATATGAAGTCAAATTTTAATAAGATCGACATTACGCTGGATCATTCCAGTAATCAGACAACAATATTTTTCAGGCTAAAAAGAGTATTATGTCTTTTTTCATGTAAAACAATAAGTATTTTGGTCAACCGTAAACCTTAATTTTTATTTTTTTGGGAACCGAAACTATACCGGTATATTAAACCCAAACTTATAATAAACCGATAACTATTACGAAACCGATAGCTCAAGATTTTGCTTAACCGATAACCGAAAACCTTAACTCGAGCATAACCGAAACCGTAACTGCAACCGATATTCATTTCGGTTTTAATCCCTGGTTTGAATTATTTAAGATTTCACCCAAATTTTAAAGATTTATGTAATTGTGTCTTAATTTTTTTTCAGAATATGTGCTATAAAATGTTGTGAATTCTTTCCCCCACAACGGAAATATTCTACAAATTATATTGATTTATGGATTAAATAAATAACTTAATTTAAACCAAAATATTTATCTTAATATTATTATCAAATTCCATTCTCTCTCTTCTCCTCAGTCAATCCTAAAACGATTTCGAATTAAATATAGAAGATTGAAAATATGTTTTCCTCAGTTTTCCACCAATTGTTAGATTATGAAGTCGACGGTTATCAACTGAATGCCCTTAATGATTTCCTTGGCTTAGTTTCCACAACTTTCCGGCAAAAGTTGAGTTGTTCATTAAGCGTTTTGGACTCGGTTGTCTCAATTATTTTGCTGTCATAAAAGACAACAACAATCCGAATAAGAAGTAGAAGAGCAGTAGTAACTGCTGTTGTCATCAAAATTAATTTTATTGCCAGACAAAAACTTTCGACAACAATTTGGCAAGTTCATTAGCTTTTCCTCTAAGCGACATTACAAATGAAACTTTAACTTTTGGTTAATTAAACGCAAATTGTTGTGGCGGCAAATTGCGAAAAAATTGCACAAACTTTTTGTCGCCAGAGTCATTAAAAAAAAGCCCAAAAACTTGATTGTCTTGCCGAGAGAAATACCATGAAAAGGGGTTAATTATATAAAGCAATGTGTTGGAATGAGATGGAGAATGTGAATAGTCGTAAATATAAATGCCATTGCATTTGGTTTTTATGTCAAAGTCATAAAAATGTGTGGTAAGCTTGGCCCCAAACAAATATGGCGGCGTTCGTCTGTCTGTCTGTCCGTCTGACAGTCTGTATATATGTTTTCCATTTGGGGCGCTTTTGCCATTGCCCACTTAAATGGCCAAGTATGTGTTGACACTGGCATGTAGTTGTTGTAAGTAACGATGGCAGCAGCAGCAGCCAAGAGCAGCATCGTTGTCCTGCTGCCACGCCTTTCCTCGAACCCGCCCCTCATTTCTACTCTGCCCCCTTGGCTGCCTCGGGTGTCGCTTGCGCAAATTTGCCACTTCAACAGCTCCTTGCGGACGCCGTAAGCACTCTTGTGAACGAGCTTTGAGCATTTTCATTTATTTTCCGCACATTTTGCTCGAGTTCACTCGTCGCTATCTCTCACGCTCTCCCTCTTCTTCTTTCTCTCTCTCTCTCACTTTATAGCTATCTCTTTCTGCTTGCCACACCCCCACAAAAAAAGGACTGCAAGCAACATACAGAATGTGAAATTTATGCGCTTTTCCTTGGGTTTTTCCCTCCTTTCGTGCATTTTTCCACTTTTCTTCTCTTTTTTTTTTTCATTTTTCTTTTTGCCGTTTTTCGATTTTTTGGCAAGTTGGAAAGTTGTGAAACGATGCTCACGGAATTTTAAACAGCAGACGCGACTCCTTTTTGTCCTTTAGCTGCCTCCTCGACTTTTGTATCTGTGTGAGTTTTGTGTATTTTTATGTGTGTGTGTTTGTGTATATTTTTTTGTCAATATTGTTACTTGCAGCGCAGCGCTGAGAAAATGTGCTGTGAATTTTAAATTTGAGCGCTGAGTTGCTTACATAAGAGTGAAGCTTTTATATGCCCTGCCAGCAGATGCTTTAAAGGGTATATTATTTTGTTGAGAGTGAAGTTTACTCAATATTTTAATTAAATCATTAAACTACGATATAATTTTATGAGATGCTAAAAATAATAAATAATTCAATTTGCAATAAATATTATAGTTTTTATCACATTGAGGCGAGGGTTGGGAAAATTCAAAACAAAAGATCTATATTGAAAGTATCTCGATTATTGATTTTTCTATTCTGAAAAATGTGTCTTTCTCGTTAGAAAAATATTATATTCTTAATATATATATGTTTATATGTTTTTAATTTATAATCTTCAATAATCCCAGGAATTATTTAAGTTGCGTAAACTTTCTTCTTTTTAGGGTATTTCTTAGTCACTTCTTAACAATCTCAAGTCATGTTACATCTATATCATTGCCTGTGCACAGCTCAACTGGCAATTACACGCCTCTCGCAACATGCCCACCCACCTGACGCCCCCCTCTGCCAACAGACACATACAATAAAACACACACACAGCAAACACAACAATACAAAACTGTTCATTAGACCTGCACACGCTTTTCAAAAATGGTCGCCCTTTTTCCGACTGGAAACTAAAAAGCCAAATACAAAAAGAAACAATTAAACACAATAACAACAATAATAAAAAAAAATGAAAAAATGGAAACTCCCCCTTCCTCTACCCCACTTATGCTTATCTGCATAATTTATGGTAAAAATCAGACGCAACGGTTTTCAAGTCTCAGTGCGCTGTACTTCATATTCATTATTATTATAGTTGTTTTTCTTTTTGTTGTTGTTGTAGTTGTTGTTGTTGTTGTAGTCAGCCATGCGCAGGTTGGTCTTGTTTTTTTTTTTTTGGGAATTGCACCACGTGTGGTGCGAGCACCACCAAAATGTTAATAAGCGCCACCGAAAATTGTAAAACAATTAAATTGTAATAAGTATAGTTTTATTTTTCTTACCATTTGGAGGGTTTCCCTTAACCAAATTCAATGGGCGGTACTTGGGTATTTTCTAGTGGTTTTTTTTTTTGTTGTTGGTTGGTTGGGAAAATAGAGTAATTAATAACCTGGTGCTGTCCAGCTGTCCAGCTGGTAACGCCTCTATTAGCCAACTCAACCTCAACTTTTGACTTCAAATGATAAACAGTTTTTACACCAACTTCGCGCTGACTCACAATAAAAAGAAACTGAACGATTTGGTCAAGCTGGCGCCAAGGATTTCACTGAGTCTCACTTGAGCATCAAGTATTTGGCAATGCGACCCATTCCACGGTTGGAGTTGGACTCGGACTCGGAGTTGGAGTCGGAGTCGAAGAACTCCAGCGGCGCTTTTGATTGACAGTTGACATTTCCATGGTTTTTTGCAGTTAGCGAAGCATTTCGGAGCTGTAATCGCCAGCTGACATCGCGATCCGTTAGATGACTTTCTTGCTTACAAACAAACATTTATATATTTTTTGTATTTACATTTTTTGGTTACCTTTTTTCCCGATGAAACATTGTGATAGCGTTGTTTTAGCTATGCTGCATAACTGGGTTAGAAGTCTGATGAAAACTACAAGATCTTTAGATAATAAAATTATATTTGATAGTATTCTGTAAGTTGCTGTATAAGTTCTTTGATCTTTAATATTTTTTTTATATTATATGTACATACTATAGCTGTCAGATTTGAGACTAGAATTTGTGGAAACTCAGATATTTTCATTCAAAAACTTATAAAGCTTAAAAAAAGACATATAAAAATAGAATTTTAATTTATAAAATAACTGGGTTCAATTCCCACACTGTCGCGTTAAGATCTGTAGCAAACCTGTCTTATAAATATCCTGAAATGACCCTGAAAATACTATAGCTGTAAGATTTGAGACTAGATCTTGTGGAAATTAAGTTATTTTCATTCAAAAACTTATATAACTTAAAAAAAACGTCACACTGCCGCATTAAAATCTGTATTAAAATAATTTGACTTTCACTTTCAAAAATAACTGGACTCGATTCCCATACTGCCACGTTAGAATCTTAATTATAAAAATTCTGATATGACACAGAAAATGCTTTTATAATAAAAATTCATTTATAATACGTATTTATAACTGAGGACTAAGTAGATTCATTGGTTAGGAATGGATGTATTATTGAGAGTATATCATTTCAGCTAACTTCATTTTCAAACACAATTTCTAGATCAGCATTATTTAATTTATGTCACTTGTTCTTTTTATTAAATGTTTAAATAACAATTATTGTTTTTTATTATATGCTCTTCGACTTTTATTTAATTTTCTTAATATGATTCTCTCTTTATATGCAACCTTATTAAGCCAAGTTGTGTATCCGTTAATCAGCTGTGGCTGACCAAAAGGGCCAACACACACAAACACTCACACACACAGGTGTAGACATAACCAAAAGCGTTGACTGCATCTGCCAGCCCATATAATTTTATATCTACCTGTATAGCTGAATATGTATATGTTTTTTTTGTGAAGGTATATAAACATAAACCACCCACAAACGAGACAAATCCAGAGTGAGATTCAGAGACTGGGAATGAGAGCGGGCAGCCAAAGCGTCAAGTTGTGAAGCTGTGTGCAAAAAATCATTAACACGCACACCCACAGAGCGAGAGAGAGAGAGGGAGTGAAAGAGAGAGAGAGGGGAAGATGGAGATGAAGAGAAATGGGGCATGCCCCTTTCACTATCCCTCTCTATCCTCTTGCAGAGCTGCTCTCAAATTACTTGGGTTTTTACATGCGGCAGTGAGGCACATTAACACTGTAATGTGCAAAATGTGTGCATGTGTGTGTGTGTGTGGGAGTCTGTTAGTGTGTGTGTGGGTGCAAGACTGAAAACAACATGGCGGCAAACAGTGGAGTCCAAGTCATTGCCATGCATAAAGAGCAGGAGCAAGAGCTGTACACTGAGCGTAAAAATCAAGTACTTCGAACTTAAAACCAAAGCTGCCAAAGAAAGAGTCTACGATTCGATATATGTTTTATACTAATATTTTAATTGTTTCCCTATTTTTTAAACCAATTATATTTGGTATTCAAAGAAATTCGAAGTTATTAAATAATATAAATTTATTTGAAG
This sequence comes from Drosophila kuntzei, assembly GCA_035042165.1. NCBI lineage: Eukaryota > Metazoa > Arthropoda > Insecta > Diptera > Drosophilidae > Drosophila > Drosophila kuntzei. The sequence continues at coordinate 55,312 of JAWNLU010001004.1, forward strand.
AAAGAGTCTAAGATTCGGTTCGCAAACCAGTTTAAATAGCCGCTAACCCCAACTTTGATTTCGAGCCTTGGTTCAATGTAATACAAAAACTATTTTTAATGTTTTCATTTTTACTATGTTATTTAAGCCAATTAAATTTTGTATTACAAAATTTTGAGTTCCGTAAATAATCTTAATTTATTTGCAGACTTAAATATATTTGATTTTATTTTATATTCAAACTTCATATTTCACTAAGATTAAAATTACTCAAGTCGAGAAAAAATTAAGTATTAGAGTAATTTAATATTTTCAAATGACAAATTTATAGTTTAACTGGATTTAATGGAAAAACTCTATTTGTATTATTTAGAGAATTTTGTTGTTGTTAATTTTGAATAATAGTTACTTTTATCAGGCATGGTTTTCAAGTATCGCAATTAATTAATTCAAGATCCTTGGGAAATTCTTTTTACTATAACTTTTTCTCTCTGTGTATGGCAAGGCAGGAAGCGGGAAGCTGTGGCAAGGATCTGCTGCTTCTGCTGCTGCTGCTCCTGTGGCGCCTGTGGGCGGCTCAGAAGATACTTTTAGTCAAGATTAATTGTTATATATTAACATGGCGTCGAGTTACTGAGTCTGCGAAAACGAGCTATTTACAAGCTAAACGAAAGTTGACTTTGCTCAACGACTCAACGGCGAGGACAGAGAGTGTGTGGCAACAAAAATGTGGCACCACTTCAAGGCACACACACTCACACACACCCACTGAATGTGGCAACTTTAATAAAGAGTAGATGGAATTTTGTGTAATATTTAAGTAGTTCTATCTGTTTATTCCCTTCCCTCGGCTGTTGTCCTGTTTATGGCCTATCTCTTGTGCTAGATTTATGTTTGCCCATTTTCATGTTTTATCATCAGCTGCGGCGTCGAATTATTCATGAAATTTTGCCATGTTACTCATACGCCGCGTATGAAAAAGGGTTTTTTTTTGGTGAATGGTCGCTGTGGCTTCTGCGGCTGTCCTTTGAATTATGAGGCTGGGGATATTTGGGGTTTTTATTTTTGCGGGTTGTGTTTTGCGGCTTTTATCATATTGTGCGTTGTGGTGGAATGTGGTGCGAAGAGTAAATTTGATTTATAAGTTGAAAGTTTGTTGTGGCAAAGGGAGTATTAAGTACGAAGCTAACTAAATAAGGGTTGGCTTTAAAAATTCAGCAATTCTATATAAATAAATATTGAGGCACAGAATATATGCTTTATGGCATTAAAAATTATAATATTTAATATGATTTTGCCTTTGAATCATTTTTCTAAATAGTACACATTTTAGATCTGTATAATTTCGTATGTGAGAAGAAATCAGAAAAATTATAATAAATATTTGACAATAAAAAATGTATATTAATGACATTATTTTCTTCTTCAACTACAACTTAATCTAAGATACTTAAAAAAAACGTATTTTATTATGTTTTGACTGAGTGGTTAAACCTACACCAAGTTTTAAGCTTTGAAACTAGCTTATAGGTAGATTAATAACAAATCAGATAAAAATAATTAACTAAATTTATATTTTTTATAAAATTATTTTTTATTTAATTAAATATAAAAAATGTCTCGACTTATTCTCAACTTTTTCTCTATTTTCTGTACATCTTCCCTCGTTCAATCTGCAATCTGTTTTATTTCTTAGAGACTTTTCAGCATATGTTTCAATAACCACTCAACTCCAATTTCAACCTCCCTTAACCACATCATTTTTGACCTAAACTCAGACCAAAAACTGTCGCATATTGAACCGCAGACAAATTTGTCTACGACTTCAGAGATGAACGCACAAAAAGCAAACATTCAAGCATATTGACATCTAACTGAAAGTCAATAAGGAAATGGTTAACTTCCTTCCCCCCCCCACGTTTCAACGTCTGTTTTCTGCCTCTTTTGCGGACAGATCTCTCTCTCCCTCTCCCTCTCTCTCACTCTTTCCTTCTTTTTTTGGTCTTTTACCACCCACATTCAACGCGCTGTCACTTTTGGGCGAAAATTTCGCCATTTCCACCCTCGCTAATGTGCAAATAAAAATGTTAAAAGGGTCCTGTAGCACTCAATTACACGCCCTGGTGACCATTTGTGTTGCCCGCCCCCCTACCCTTCCTCTCCTTTTCCTCGTCTCATTCCCTGTCCTCCTCTCGCCGTTCCCTGAGCTTTTACTTGCCCAGAAGTGGATCAGGATGCGGCTCAGTGTGCGTGACTTGTCTCTCGATGTGCTGCTCTGTATGTATTTGTGTGTGTGTGTGTGTGTGTATGTGTGTGTGTGTTGGTTTCTATGTAGAGAAAACATTATGGCGCGCGAACGGAAGTTGCCATCTTGTTGATGGCAGTTAAAGATAAGCAAAAACGAACAAAAAAAAGCAACAGAGCGATGTTTTTTTATTGTACCCTGCGAACATAAAATGCGCTAAAAGGGTATGCTGATGTACTATATCGAAAAGAAGCTTTTGAGCTCCTTAAATATATTTTTTAAAATTATTACAGAAACTGGGAAAAAGAAAAGTAAAATTGTTAAATAATAATTAAATTTTAAAGTCTTAATGCTAACCTACTTTAAATTAATTTACAGAGTAACGCCAAGTCAATCATTTTTTTTTAGTTTATGCCCACTTATTTTCTCTCGTTTTTCTGCTACATTTTCATGGTTTTCCGCTGACTTTTTTTTATTGTCTGCATTTTATGTTATTTGTTTATATATATATTTTTTTTTTCTTGTTCATCCTTCCTTTATTTTGGCAGTTATCTTGTCTGCCTTTGTTTAAGTTTTATGTGCTTTTGTTTTGTTATTTTGTCGCGCTTTTGCTTTGTGCTATGTTTCTAATTTGCAGTTTTGTTATATATCGTGGAGGGAGCAGGGGACGAAGGAGCAGGAGGAGGAGCAGGAAGAGGGCGGTGACGCCTTAAAGCGGTTTTGTCATGTCATTTGGTAATTGGGTGGCAGCGGTTGGCACTTTATATATTTTGTAGACAGTTGGCAACACTGGTCGACAGCACCACACACACACACACACAAGTATATATATGGTCTCTTATATGGTCACACTGTTGTGGGCGTGCCCGCAGAGAGAGAGAGAGAGAAAATTAACATGTTTTTATTAAAGATCCCACTCTATCATAATTCAGTTTTCGGAATCTTTTGGCAAATTAAATGTTCCATAAAATTCACATTTTTACAGATCGTAAACAAAGCGACTTCAACGCTGCCGATACCAAAAATATAAAAAAAAGTAAATAAAAACGATGAGTGAAAGAGACATTTAAAATCAATAAATTATAATTAAATTATAACATAAGCGTATGCTAATTTCCTTAACACACAGAAATAATCTCCCCCGCGGCGATTGTCTCATTCTCATTACAATTTCTGTCGATTTCTTTGCGGCCTATATCATTCCTTGTATTTATTTGTGTTTTTGTTCTGTTCTTCTTCTTATTCATCTTGAATTTTTTTGTACTTCTTTCGGCGGGCGTTGGCAGTTTTCTTTGTGCGTAAGTTAACTGGCCCTATAAATTTAAAAAAATTACACTGAAAACTCATAAATGTCGCACATAAAACTCTGCATTAAAATTGGCAACTTCAATGTGCAGACTCAACTCATTGAAAATGTGCGTATTTTAATGCCCTTAACAATGCATTTTGTAAGTTTAAATAAACCTTTAAATAGATTGCGACTCTTATAATTTTTTAAATACATTTATGACAAAAAGCAGGAAGGGCAGCTTAAAAAATCAATTCAATTGATAGCTTAGTATATACTTAAATATAATTTGCTATTTTTGTATGTAGTGTATTTACCAAATTTATAATAAAAGATAGAAAATATAATCCTTTAGAGTCATTAAAAATAAAATAATTGGATTTAAGGGAATAAAACACAATATAATAATATGACATTATAAAAAAGCTTTTATTTAACATAAATAATAGAATATAATTACTATAATAATAATAAATTATAATTTATAAATATATATAATAATATAATTTTTTTTAGAGTCGCGTTAGTTAATTATTTATTTAAAAGTTTTCATTTTTATCAATTAATTTAACATAACTTTAATTCAAAATTTAATTTCATCACCTTATCATCAGAAAATAAACTGGGAGCTTTATCTTATATTAATTAAAAATATTTCCAAAATTGTTATATATGTCGATTTATCTTATAAATATTTTTTATTCACAATTTTTGCTCAGTCCAAGACTAAAAATTTGAAATAAACCATTGAGTAAGTAGCTTAATTCCCTTCAAATATTCCAAAATTGATTGTCAGGCGGGCAGAAAAAATAAATCTAAGCAGCTTCTGCCTATTGAGGTGCAGAATAAACAAACAGCTCAATTATGTTAATAAGTTTCACGCCCATCCACAGCATTTGGCTAATACAAACCCCACACACAATACACACAATACACAACAACACAACAATAAAAAATTACACTTGCCATGTGATACGCAGCTTCCTCAAGCCGTCAACCACTCAACCACCGGCTGCAGGTTGCCACCTTTCACCCCAAAAATGGGAAAAAGAAAGAAAAAAAAACTCCATTCAACACCAATTAGGGATGATCATCAGTAGCAGCAGCCAGTTTATTGGGGGAGTACTGTAGTTGTTGTCATTTGTTATTGAGACAACAGCAAAAAGTTGACTTCGAACTCGACTCATAAATACCGCTCGAACATAGACAAACAATCAACAATTTATGCAAGCGGGGATGGAGGGAAAAGTCGGAGGTTGCTCTACACTTGAAAAGGGGTGGCAAGTTGCCCTCGGGTGGTGCCGGTGGGACGTGGATGGGGTGGGTGGTGCTGCCCAAAATTGCTCAGTGGATAAACCACGGGGAGCGCATGTTAAACATGAATTATGAATTGTTATTGAGATTGATGTTGTTGTTGTTTCAGTTGTTCCAGTTGTTGTTGTTGCTCTGACTGCTCCTGTAGATGTAGATGTATCTGTATCCTTGTATCCTGGTATCCTGTTTACTGTTGACTGTATTCTAGTTGTGCTAGCTGCCTGTTTCTACCAGTTTGGCTTTGTTTTCTGTGCGGTAATTTCATTGAAATCATGTTGAGTAATTGGTTGTCGCACAGTTTGCCTCGTGTGTGTGTGCGGGGTGTGTGTGCGAGGGTGTAGCTTGTTGGGTGTATAAATAACATTTTGGGGTGACTTGACTCAACATTTTGCTGGGATTAAGCGACCGCCGCGTCGCTTTATATGCGGCTTGTATTTATTGCCCATCTCCCTTACACCCCCCTTACACCCCCCTTACACCCACCCCTTACCATTCCCCTCTCTCTCTCTCTATTGCAGTAATTGTGTTTGAGTTGGCATTATGCAACACATGTAACACGTATCTCATAGATACGCATACGCAGTGTCTGTCACGACACTTGTGCTTTCTCCCTTCTCCTCTTTCTCCTCCCCCTTCTCGCCCTTCTCCACCTCCCTTTGGGCATTTTGTCATGGCCAAGTGGTTGTTGTTTGCTAATTTGGCCATAATTTGTGACTGTTTATTTATTTTGGGCTTTTGAAATTAATTTCAGTCAACTGTCTGCTGCCAGCAGCAGTTGAAGTTCTTTTTTTATTTCCAATTTTTACATATGTTAACATTGCCAGAGGCGTTGCGTTTTTAAGGGATAGATATGTAAATGACATTTTGAATTGATGATGGCTAAATTACCAAACTGGTTTTTTTTTTCTTAATCATTCAAATTGATTCTTGTTTAACAAATTAGGGCCTAAAGTTGATGCCAAAAATAGACTTTGCTTACAGAAATGTAAATAAATTAAAAACTCCATTTGATAAAAGACGGAAAATTAAAAATTTTATTATTGAATATCAAACTATCATAAATTTCATAAAAATTAAATAATTTTGATAAGCAATATCTACTTAACAAATATTTCAAATGTAATTTTATTAAAAAAAACTTACTTTAATTTATTAAAGTTATTTATGTATTTTTAATCGAAAATTTAAAGCCTTTTGTTAAATTTTTTTTTTAATATTTAAAGTCTTAGAACATTATCAACACTTAACAGATTTCAATATACAATATCTTTTTGACCATTACTCAATTCTTATATTGAGTCTTCATCTAAATTTTATACATTTTTATACTTTTTTTTTCGAAAATTTTGAATTTTTTTCTTATTGACACTTTACATTTTTTTTTTTGTTAAATTTATGCAGTCTTAGAACTTTCTTAATAATTTGAAAGAATAATTTAAATTAAAAAAATTAAATAAAAACGAGTATAATTTTTGTAATATATGTAAGTGCAATGAAACGAAGAGTATAAAATTAAACTGTAGTTGTACATTTTTTAACTGCAGACACTTCTACGCATTAATTAAAATTATTCTATTAAAAAGTGTTTTTTTATACAAATCTCAGGCCACTCTGAGTTGCATATATTTAAAAAATAATAAGCAGATCAGAAGTTTAACTAAAAAGAATTGACGATGTCTCATTGAGCATTTGAGTTATTTGAACTGTGGGGCAGAGCACAAAAGACTCGAAGCCACAAGTCGAATGCAACTTGATGTGGCAACAAACGATGCAAAGCTTTCAAATGCAAATGACGACTGTTGGGGCCTAGACAACAAGCCAACAACAGTCCAAAGTGGGCAAATGGAAACGAATCGGAGCCCAGGTTGAGACTGAGAGACATCTCATAGCTAAATGCAAGACTCGTAAATTTGCAGCTTATTGGCAATAACTGCAAGTGGCTTGTTAACAATTTAACACGTCTTAATCGTTAAATTTGTGGTTGTTGCAAAGCAAAAAACGAGAAGAGAGAGAAAAAAGAAGATATAAATAAATAAAGAAGCGGCGGGGAGAGAAGTTAAATGCCAAACGGATGACACTTTTGTAGGTGTGAATGCAAAAAAAAACGTCTGGAGAATCTGCATATAAAGTTAAAGCTCTGAGTCTCGACTAAACGTACGGCAGAACCGGTTCGGGTTTGGGTTCGATCAGTTTTAATAATGATATTTTCGTGCGATCAGCAAACGCAGTCTCAGTCAGAGATGCAGTTGCCGTCTCAGTTAGCGTCGCAGTCAGCGTCACAGTCGGCGTCAAACAAAAGACTTAAGTCATAAACTTTATGACATTTTGCAAAAATCTCGGCAAGAATGTCATCAATGAAACAAATCGATTTGTTTACATGCCATTCTCCTTGTCGTCTCTTATCCTCTTTCCCTTCTTCCCCTTGTCCTGTTTACCAATATATCGATTTGACTCTTTGGATCTCCGGATCGCAGCCTCCTCCTCGTCTTGCACATTTATGTTACTTACCTCTTGCCTGTTTGCTTTGTACACAATTCTCAGAAGATTTTAATCTTGCTCACTGCGCTTTTTGCTCGTCTGTAGATTTGCAGACTCCTCTTCTCCTTTGCTTTCGTCTTTGTCGCCTTGCACTGCTTTCTTTCGTTGACTGGGATTTGATATACCCTGTATATTTAAATTTAGTAATTTTTAGAAATTTTTTAAAGCAATAAAATAAATATTAAAATTATTATTATTAGTTTATTTAATGAAATTACTTTATTAAAAGTTATAAAAACTTATAATTTTAATTACACAATTTTTTAGATATTATTTTGATCATTTTTTTATTCAAATCCTTTATAATATTTTAATAATAAAATATTTATTTTCTTAAATTTAATTGTTATATATTTCAGCAGGGTATTTGGTATTCGATTTCGTTTAAATTTTGTTATTTGTTTTTGTTGTTACCTTTATGACGGCATTCGGTGTGCGGTTTATGACTTTTCGTGTCTGATAATTTTCTGATTTTAATGTGCGAAATTAAACATCACATTTTTCAACACGAACGTTTCCTGCGTATATCATAAAGTTAAGCATAAGGAAACAGTTCAGCACAGTTAGTAATGGGAGGTTGCTCAAGGATGTGTAGAATAGAGGCGAAAATAAAGGAAGGAAAATTAAAATCTCATATCTTTAACATGTCTTCTAATATGATTATATTAAATCAACTTGTAGACATAGTTTAAAATTGAATTTAATTTAATTATAATCTTTATTTTTCCTATTGAAATATATTTCATCAATTGAAGATCACATTCGATGTGATAAAGCTATTCTGAGAACTTTAAGCCGTTTTCAGTTAATACCAAAAGTCAGCTCCAATTCGCTTCTGATTGATCAACAACAATAAATTATAATATCAAACTACAAAACCTCAAGTCTTATCTGGCAATTCCAGACAGTTTAAATAACAAAAAAAAAACCCTAGATATATGTAAGCTTAAGCTAAGCACTGTCATCTAAATTCAAGTCGAATCTTAGCCTGAATATCTTGGCTCATAGATCAGTCTTAGACTTGCTTATTGCACTTTAAACAGACACGAATACAGACATTACACTGCCGTTGAATAGCATACGCCAACCCAAATCCAAATGCATAAATTAGAGCACACAAAATGGTAACAAAATACTATGTATCTGAATATTTAGATATTTTATAGATACACTTTTTTTATATTTTTTTTGTGTATCGTTTTTTGGGCGTAACTTGTATATAAACGGTGCTAATAACACAACTAAACTGGTCAACAAATTACCGTTTCAACATATTTTCAAAAGCATTCGATTTCAGTTAAATGTGTTTTCAACAAATTTTCATGCAAATGAGAAACATGAATGAATTCCAGACAGATGACCAGCATCCATAGACAATTCGACGACGGCGGTCCAAGATCTTGACTCAAATCGACTCGACTCGACTCTGAATCTCAACAGTTGGCAACACGGGCGGGCTCATTTGTCGTAGCTGCCTCGAACTTTATAATATACACACTCGTAATACACACAAAAAGTTTCACAGTCATAAAAAGTGTCAAACTTCTTCTTCTTTTTGGGGGCTGCTGAAAAGATTCGTTGCCGGAAAAATCGTTGAGCGCATTGTTTAGATATTGATTTACCAAAGAAAAAAGAAAAAGGTGTGACGACCTCTTTTGTTTAGCGAAGCTACGGGCAATTTAGTTGGGCGATTTATGAATGAAAGCCGGGTAGCCCCCCCAGTCCACAAATCCCGAGTTCCCGAGTCTCCGAGTCCCCAGTCTTCTTGTAAATATATTCCCTGGCGAGTAGAAGACATAAAGTCTGCCACGTTTTGTTAGTATTGTATTATGAGTCAGAAATCGTAACGATTTGTTTTTCCAGCAACGTTTTCTTCATCTTTTTTCTTGTTGTTGTGAAAGTGTAATATTGTGACACTTTATATTGTGCGCAAAGGATTATATATGAGGGGTCTTTCCACTCCTAATGTTTCTATTTAACAAATTGTTGCTGCATTGCATTCCAATTAGTGTGGCCAAAGCCAAATTTTATGTTGCATTTATTACATAATTTCGGGTACAAATTTAATGGTGCTGCGTGTGCGGCTCAAGAAATGTTTTACGAGCCAAGTCTATAGAGCAGTCAATTGAAAGACAGAGGGAGAAACACACAGAAGAGAATGAGAGAAGAGAGGAGAGAGAGAGGAGACTTTCTCTGGCTCTGCAGGTTTTTCCAATTTCAGTGCAGGATTAACAAGGATTTTGTTGGTTGGCCTGACTGAATATGCTTGGGAAATGTTTCCGTTTTCTCTGCTCCCCTCTCCTCTCTCCTCCTTTGCTGCTGCTGCTGTTTGCGACGACATTTTTCAATTAAGAAAGGATCACAAGGCGCTTAGTAAGGCAGTTTACTGTACTAGTGTGTGAGTGGGTGTCTCAAGCTGCTGCGACTGCGACTTCTGCCAGCTTCAGTCTCTTTTTAATTAATTAGTCTGAGTCCTTTCAATACACACACACACACACATACACATTTTACGGCTATCCTTGCGAACCAAAAACTTTTTGGCAGCTGCATTTATTGGTCTCGTTTTGGAATTCAGCCAAATCGAATAAATTGCTGGCAAGTTTTTGATGCTAAAATAATTTTGATCGATTTTCTTATAGTTTCCCATGAATTAAAGGCACTTTTAGTTTATGACTAAACGTTCATTTCAAAGTAAAAGATGGATGAATAACAATTTTTAAAACAGTGTCTTAATTGTGGTTTATTTACTATTTATGATTTTGATACCAAAATTTTACTGTGTTTAGATTCAATGCCGTAAATCTAAAAATATTTGACATTGATATGAAAATTTATAATATTGTTTAAAGTGAATAATCTTTGTAAATTTAGTGGTTACATTACAACTATAAGTATTAGAATGTATTGACAATCTTAAGTGTGATTTGAAATAGTTAGAAATAAATACATTTTATTAAAAAAAGTCATTTAAAATCAAATCGTTTATTTAAATTATATCTTTCATAAGTTTTTATAACGAAAAGGTTCATAAAATATTTAGCATCCGTAAAATCTGTTTTAAAGTACAAACAGATTATTTGGAATTCGGAAAAATAGTATGTGGGCTAAGAGTATAATATCTTTTATAAAATTTATTGAATATATATTGAAAAATATGACAATATAGTAAGGTAATCAATATGCTATCATATACATATCTTATGTTAATTGTTAATAAACAATTTACTTAATTAAACTCAATAATCTCTTGTGAATTCTTGCACATTTTTAAGCTTTCAAGAAACGTAGAACACTCGCAGTTTAACTGTATAGCACAACTAATAGATACATTTAGCAGCAGTTAAAGCATCTTGAACTGTACATTTAGCAGCAGTTAGATAAAATGCCAGGCCTTATATAATGTTCAATCTTAATTACCAGTTCCCATAGCGAGAACTCAACAACACATGCTGATAAAATAGCATTTATATTACTCTATCTGTCTGTGTTTTTTTTTATAATCATTTTTTATTATTAATTAACTTGTTAACAGTTTCTCAATAGCGAAATTATAAAATAATTGTGAACAGGTTGTTGTTGTAAATAGCTTTTATAGTTGTTGCTGTTGTTGTTGTGCACTTCATAAACAATTTGCGACACTCGACAACTAATTCAAATGTTGGCAGAGAAAACAATTTGAAGTAATTCGTTGCATATTAAATTAATTATAGTTGGCGTTGTAAATTATTATAAAATAAATACGCGTGCAAGTGCTAAGGTGAATGGCAACAACAACAACAATAGCAACAACAACAATCACAAAGTAACAACAAATTACGAGTGTTGTTGTTGTTGTTGTTGCTTGACTCAGACTCCGGCCACACGACGGCTACGTAATAATTAAGAAATTTACAAACAATTTATCAAGTTAATTAAACGTTGGCAGCAACTGTTGCTGTTGTTACTATTGTTGCAGTTGTTGTTTTATTGTGCATATATTGAAATATTGATAGATGGTTAATGATCAAAATCATTTCACACGATCGTATGATTGAACGTTACGTTAATAATACAAGTATATTCGAGTACAAGACACAAGTTGTTATTGTTATTGTTGTTGTTTGTACTGTAATTGCTGCTGTGATTGTTGCTGCTGTTGCTGCTGTTGCTGTTGCTAATTTGCCAACTACTTTAAGCTGAGTGTGTGGCGAAAGCTGTTTTCTGCTTTCAGCCAAGTGAGAGCAAAGACATTGAACTCTGGCTGTTAAATTGAAATGGAAATGGCAAGCGAACAAATCGATAGATCACTGTAATTAGGTAAATGTGAATATCTAAACAAACACGGCAAATTTTATAACGAATGAAGCTAGCTTTAAGGAAGTAATTGTGTTTTAGAAGAGATTAACATTATAGAGACGATAGTTTATAAAAATTATTTAAAATTGTCAGTAAACTTTCAATAAAACTATCGTAAAATGTAATATATAAATTGATAAGTTTTTAGTATGCTGATCCAATATTTTCTAGAATATTGAAAATAGTTATTTAATTGATAGATCACATAAATAGTGAAATCAAAAATAATATACATAACTATAACTGAATAATTAATATTTAATATTCTTTATATCGCTCGTACAATCGTATAATTTAATTCTAAATAGTAAAATTATAATTAATACTCATGATTGATTTATCGCATAATCTATTACTAAAATAAATTTCTTAAATATGTAAAATTACATATAAGTTTATTATATTTTATTCATTTAATTTATCTGCTTCACATTTTTGTCTATTCTTTAAATATATTAAATCGTTTAAAACATTAACAAGGTTGAAATTCCAAGTATTTAATTTACATTAAATTTCAGCACTTGATTTGCTGGAAGTTTTAGAAATTTGCATATCATAGATTTCACTTTTCAATTGCCCAATCAATTTGAGCTCCTCAAGTACAGTGCCCATCATAATTATTATCATCATCATTATAGATGCCAAATGCTTTTAGTCATCTGGTTTCTTCTTGTTTCTATTTGAATTTTGATTTGGCGCCTGCGGTTGCTTTACTAAATCGATAAGCGATAAGAAAATTAAGCGCATTTTCAACATACCTTATGGTCTAAAGCGCCGGATGTCTTATTGAAAGCCGCATCGAGTACATTTTCATAGGAACGAGGAGGAAACACGTGCTATAGATTTTAGAGCAGCTGAAATTGGAAATTGTTTGCGATAAAAACTAATGAAAATGCGTTTTCTAATTGCACATTAGACAAAGTGAAATGATTTCTTGTAAGTGGTAAAGATACTTGGGTAGTTTTTCTTTTTGGTACGGTAGTCCATCTCTAGATCTCAAGTGCAGCTTCTGTTTATGGGTTGTTGTGTTGTTGTTGCTGATTGTTGTGGGTGTGTTGCTGTTGTTGTTGCTGTTGAACTTTTGTGATGTATCGTGTTGGGCTTTTTACGCGCCACTGCGTTGCCCATTAATTTTAATTTGTATGCAGAGAATGAGCGAGAGGAAGAAAGATACACGCAATAGAAAGAAAGAAAAAATTGAAAATAAAAAAAAAATCGAAATAAAACAACAATTGCACACAATCATTTTCAATTTAATGTCATTATGTGCAATTTGTCAACAATGTCCACAGAGTCACTCAAGCGTAAGTGTGTGTTGTTTGTTGTGCTGTGTGTTGTGTGTGTGTTGCTGTGATTTGCTCTATGCAAATGACGCACCACCTCCAGCTACACAGAAAAAAAGACCAACTTCTAAAATCAAGAACATTTATTTTAAAGATTTTGTTCTTAAAATAAGACCATTTCAAGACAACATTACCAATACTAAGAATATTAATCTAAAAATTCGCAGTTCTTAATACAAGAATTAAAATCTTAAATTGTTAAAAAAAATATATAAATATGTCATATTTAATATCAAGACAATAATGGCACCGTGGCGCTCTGGTTAGAGTCGCCGCTTCAGTTTGGTAAGAAGTCGATGGATCGAAACCAGGTCTAGCCAAGGAAAAACAATAATTTCGGAATATTTATAAAAAAAACCAAAAAATATATCAAAATATCAAAAAAAAAAAGTTTAAAGTTTAAAATACCTGTTTTATTTTTAGCTTGAGAATTTAAGACTGTTTGGTCTTAAATTAAGAAATTAATTCTTATTTGAAATGTTTTTAAAATCAAGATGTGTTTTCTAACATTAAGAATTTTATGTTCTCGACGCTTTTTTTTTAGATCTGAGACCACAATCTTGATTTTAGAACATTTTTTTTATCAGTGCATATTTAGCACGCCCCCAACACTACACTACGCAACACAACACTACACAACACAACAGACTCAGTTAGCCAACTCCCTCAACGCCGTCATGTTCATTATTTATTTATGCGGCTGCTGCTGTTGTTGTTGTTGTTGCTCTTGTTGTTGTTGTTACTTCGTGACGAAAAGTGATTGAAAGTAAACAATAAAAGCGACACTCGACGTCACTTTCCACCTTTGTCGTGCCTCTTTTTCTTTTCTTTTCTTTCCTTTTCTATTTTTTGGTGTTCCATTTGGTGCCTTTCATTTGGCTAACAATTTGTACTTTGCGTTTTGTCTAGCTGTTTTGCTAAATTGGCCAATTGCGATTGGTAACAGCAGCAAACAATTTAATTCAATTAAATATTTTTTCGTTGACTGCCTGTCGTTTGTTATTTAGCGACAGTTGTTGTTGTTGTTGTTGCTGTCCATCCCATTATTGTTGTTGTCAATTGTTTTATGTGAAATTTGTCACACTGTCATGTGCATTTTATACAACTTGTTATTATAGCCAACTGTCACTGCCACAACTACTAATTTGCCAACTGAATTATTCAAAATTTCAATACAAAATGGCGAGATAATTAGCTGCTGTCTAACTGGCACAGTGGGGCAAACTAGAGGATGGTTAGGCAGCCCAAAGGACGGACAGTAAAAGCCACGTCTTAAACCACTTAAAAGTTGACTCTGTCAAGTGTTTAAAAATGCATTAAAATTGCCCTGAAATTGCCGAGCTTGTTTTTGCTGAGAGCCAAACAAGTGGCCAGCAGCTGACGGAAATTGGGAGTAGGAAATTAATTTTCTGACGGAACTTGCGATTTATGTAATTTTCTAGAAATTTGTCAGCCAAAACAATGAAAGTAAAAGTAAATAGAAGCAAGTCGATTTAATTTGATAATGTGCAGGAAATCGATTAATGTTGACTTAAAATTGGCTCTAAACATATTGTTTAAATATATGTTTTGTATAAGCAAAGAATAAAGTAACAAATAGGTAAACTATTTTAAAAAAATTATTATAAATGTTTAACTAATAATTAACTATTAACTATTAAGGTTTTCGGTTATTCAAAATCTTAGAGTATCGGTTTCGTAACGGTTATCGGTTTTATGTAAGTTTCGGTTTGAAAATACCGGTATGGTTTCGGTTCACAAAAAATATAAAAAGTATGGTTTTCGTTTGACCAAAATAAAAAATTATTCATTGTTTTACATAAAAAAGATTTGATGCTCTCATTATCCTGAAAAATAATGTTATCTGGTTACTGGAATAGTCCAGCGAAATGTCCATTTTATTGTAATTTGATCTCATATAAATTTGTTTTGAAAATTTCGGTTATTTTGATTTTACTGATTTTTAATAAATTCGAACTGCCATAACTTTGTCAAAACTCAATCAATTTCCATGCGCAATGTAAATTTTAGCATAATTTCACATCTACATTCGTTCTGCATTTAAATTTTGTTCATTTTGAAAATTCGAAAATTTCGAAATTTTTCGAAAAATGATAAGGGGTAACACTGTAAAATTTCTAAAAAATTCGATTTTCAAAAATTTTCAAAAATGAACAACATTTAAATGCAAAACGAACTTAGAGGTAAAGTCATGTTCAAATTTACATTGCGCATGCAAATTGATTGACTTTTGACAAAGTTATGGCAGTTCAAAGTTATCAAGTTGCTCAGTAGCTGCGACGGCCAGAACCGAAATTAACCATTATAAATTAATCGGTTACTAAACGGTTGTTTTGGCTTAAAGAGTTTCGGATTTTGGGTTTCGGTCAGTGGAAAAAAATATTTTCGGTTACGATTTCAATTACGGTTACAAATTTCAATCGGTTTTCACTTGTTAAAGGTCACGGTTTCGGTTAAGGTTTTAATCTCTGGTTTAAACGCTATGAAATTCTAACTTATTATTATTTTAAACCAAACTTCAAATGATTATTTAACTCACTTTCATGGCTATACAAGCTTAAAATCTATATTAGCAAAATAACCTATAATTATTTAGTAACTCTACAAATAAATCAATATTTTTCACACTGAAAATTGAAAGGAAATGTCTTATTAAAATTCAATAAATTAAACATAGTCAATAGAGAGAGACAGTTGTTGAATATAGTGAAATTAATGAGCTTCATTTGGTATACTTCCGATCTACACACGATGATTTTGATACTTGTGTGAACCTTAACCCTAAGTTCAAGCCCGCATGGCGCTCTCCGCAAATGCTGTTGGTTTATTCACCCAAGAAGGAGAAAGAGAGAGGGATAGAGAGTGATAGAGAGAGAGAGAGGAGAGAGAGAGAGCACGTTGTCTGGGTCAGAGAACCGTCTCAGAGATATGTAGGGTCTGTCTGGCGCTGTGCCTAATTTGTGTAACAAGGCAAACAAACAAAAATATTGACTTCCATATAAAATCACCTGTGGTGTCAATATTTCAACACTGCCAGCGGTGTTGAAGCTCATCAGTTGAACTCTCTTTCTCTCTCTCTCTCTCTCTGTCTCTGTCTGAGATGATCTTTTGATTTATTGGTGAATTTAATTAATCAACCGAGTTATGAGTCAATATTTTGTTTAAACAATAAGACGATCGTCTGCCTAAAATGACTGCAAATTAATCACATGCCTCACGATCACGATTCGATCTTGGATCTTGAGTTGCTGCTGCTGCTGTTGCTGATGATGATGACGAACTAACTGACAGTTGTTTGACATACCCCAGTCACTGGCACCCCGGGCATAAAAACAATTAACTCAATCGAAATGCAAAAAAACGAAAAAAAAGAGAGAAAAACCAGAAAAGATGATGATGAAGAAGATCTTTAGAATGTGGCAAGTGGGTGCAGCATATGGTTGTAAAAATGTATAAATGTTGTGTAATTAAAAGGTAAAATTGATGTAACAATTCCAATTCGAGTTGCATGTTCCCAGCAGCAACAGGCAACAGTTGCTGCCAATTGGCAATAAGTAGTTGCTGCTAGCTGTCAGCCAAGTTGACATTTGCTGCTTGTAAATGTTGACACTTTTACTCGTTGGTGCCACACACAACGTCAAAATGATCTTGTTACATTACATGAATGATCACCGCAAATTGGATGCTTGGATGTTTGTGACTGCATTGGCATGAGGAAATGGAAATACATGAAAATTGTTTGCCCTCCCTGACTGTGTAGCTTTCCCTTTGCAACACTATCATTGGCACCTCAGTTTTAGTTGTAGCTTTAGCTTTTCCTTCTTGACTGATGAGGCCCGCTTTATTTATAGTCAGCGATCGTGAATGACTTACCGACTGAATGAGTGAATGATGAGCAAATTTATCGCAGCATTGTGTCAACTTCACCGTGGAGTGTGTGGTGTGGTGTGTAGAGTGTGTGTGTGGGCTCCTATTTTCCCTCCCTCTTCCCTCCCTCCTTGTTGTTGTCTGTTGTCTGACACCGCATGTTCTTCTGACAGTCGTTTAATTATTTGACTTGATTGTTAGTTTGGCCCATAGTCCACAATACGACTATATGACAATTCATTCATGTTTTCTTGTGCCTATTTTGGTTGCATGTTTCATGTCTTGTTCGCTTGTTGTGCCTGCCAGTGTGTATGCTGTGTGTGTGTGTGTGTGTGTGTTGTGTGTGTGTGTCACATCATTGACACGATCACAGCTGCTATAAGTGGTCGCAGTTGTCACATTTTACACTCTTCTGATTACTCGGAACTCTTTTGTCATTCGAAGATGGAAGCTTTTCTGGGCAACTTTGAAAATTGAGAACTGAGAACTGATCTTTTAAATGATACCATTTCCAGTTAAAAGTCAGCAAATAAATCATTATTATTTTAAGTTGGATTTTTAAATTCTGTGGCAATTTATTGTAATATAATTTTTGAGCTCAATTGAATTTATTAAATATTTTTTACTTATTTCTTAAAAAGTCAATAATGAGCGGAGTTTTATGTAATCCTTTCCCAAAAGTCATTGTATGCAGTCATCTATAAATTAAAAATAGTAAATTAACTTTATGACACTCAATATTATCTTTTAAATTGCATAATGAATTTGATTTGGTTGATAGCTTTAAATGTTTCCGCTAAATATCAATTTAATTTTTTTTATAATTTTTAGCAATATCTTTAAAGCTATTATTTTAATTTTAAATATTCCAAAATTAACTTGAGTTGACTTGCATTTTTAAATGAATTAACTTCTAGTTATTAGTCATCAAATCTTTTATTTTATTTCACTTTCAATTATATCATTAAAGCATTCACTTTTAATTCAAAAACTCAATTATGAACTTGAGTTGAGTAGAAGCTTTACATATACCAATTTTCAGCTGAGTAAAACCTATCAAATTATTTAATAAAATTAAAAAAAAAACTTTATAATTATTAATTGAAATATCGTAATAGACATGAGAAGTGGAAGTTTCAAATATGAAATTTGCTGTTAAAACTCATTCGTAAATCATTTTATATACACTTTAATAATATCATTAGAGTAGCATTAACTTTGATCTTTAAAATTCCATAATGAACTTAAACATGAGTTCACTTTCATCTTCTTTATTTTGTGGCCTTCTGCTCATTTTCTCACGATGTTTCACAATTGGCTGTGGGGGCCTCCTGTTCTTCATTGTCTGGCTACTCCTTTTTGGCCGAAAAGCGAACGCATCTTTCAGTTGCCGCCGACAACAACAACAAGAAGAAGAGCAACAACAACAAAAAGCTTGACCGCCAACGCCCACAAAAGTGCGCTTCCTTTTTTGGTGGAGGGTCCCCTCGAGCACCGTCAGCTACCTCTCTCTACACACACATGATTGATGGGCATCTTGCGCACAAATTAACACCGGAATTACTCGTACTTGGACTCTGAGATTGGGGTTTGGTCTTTGAGTTTGGGATATCGGTCGGAGTCTTGGAAGATAGTGCGGCTATTAGGCCACAACTCCACCTCTGAATGATGGGCTGGCATTTGAAATGATGCCGACATTCAATTAGGCGCAAAGCTGGCAAAAACAAAGCACTACAGAAATACAAAAAAAATAAAATAATAATAAAATGCCGCTAATGCCCCCACAACTCGCAGCAAGTTGAAAGTTAATGAGACGACGACTGCGACTTGCCTCCGGCTATCAAATGTTGTACTCGTTCCCCATTCAAGTCCAAAGAGTCCATGACTCATAAAACGCTTGTCCCCGCTGAACACGTTAATTATGAATATGCAACTAAATCATTACATTTTAAGCCAGTGTCAAAAGCACAGCTGGAGTTGAAGTTGGAGCTGAAGTTGGAGCTGATGTTGAAGCTGCAGTCTGAGTCTTCTTTTCTTTTCTCCTCTGTTCTGTTCTGTTTTATTCTGTTCTGGCTTGATTAATCGCAAAAGGTGCGAGAAGCGAAATGTAAAAAAAGGTTTCTCTCTGCATGTCCTAGCAGTTGTCGCATGCAATGCCATTCTGCACTGAGAAAAATCAAGGGTGAATCAGTAAATTTGCTTAGGATAAACTGTTTTACTCTCACAAGGACGCATTTGTATATCAGAACTCTTTTATAATTTATATTTCCTCTTTTCTCTCATTTAAGGTATTTGAACTAATTAATAGTAAATAGTTTGAGCGTTCTTTGGCTATGTCTAAAGTAGTTTTTTAGCAGTTGATTTTTTTTCAAACTTTCTCTTTTTTTATATTTGTAAGCGTTACACTCGGTTTCTTTTTAATATGTTTGGTTCCTAAATATTTAGTGTATTCCACATATTTCTTTAAATTTGTGTTCTTTTCTATCATAGGCAGGGATTAAAACCGAAAAGAATATCGGTTTCAGTTACGGTTTCGGTTATGCTCGCATTAAGGTTTTCGGTTATCGGTTATGCAAAATCTTAGAGTATTGGTTTCGTAATGGTTATCGGATTTTTTTTTATAAGTTTCGGTTTAAAAATACTGGTATGGTTACGGTTCACAAAAAAAATAATAATTAAGATTTTCGGTTGACCAAAATTGTTTTACCTCATACCTCATTTAATTTGATTTTACTGATTTTTAATAAATTCGAACTGCCATAACTTTGTCAAAACGCAATCAATTTCCAAGCGAAATTTGAGCATAATTTTACATCTAAATTCGTTTTGCATTTAAATTTTCTTCATTTTTAAAAATTTTTGAAAATCGAATTTTTTAGAAATTTTACAGTGTTACCCCTTATCATTTTTCGAAAAATTTCGAAAAATTCAAAGTTTGAAAATAAACAAAATTTAAATGCAGAACGAATTAAGAAGTAAAATCATGCTCAAATTTACATGGCGCATGGAAATTGATTGAGTTTTGACAAAGTTGTGGCAGTTCAAAGTTATCAAAGTTGCTCAGTAGCTGCGACGGACTGAACCGAAATTAACCCTTATAAATGAATCGGTTACTAAACGGTTATTGGTTTCGGTTTATGGGTTTCGGTACAGTGGAAAAAAGTACTTTCGGTTACGGTTTCAGTTACGCTTACAAATTTCAATCGGTTTTCATCGGTTAAAGGTTACAGTTTCGGTTAAGGTTTTAATCCCTAATTATAGGAGTATTCTCATTTGACTTTGTTCTTAAGAGAGCACATTTCGTGTTTCTCTTTGAGCTGTCTTCGCAAACGTTTTACTCTAGCCTAGCGAAAAGATAACAAATGGAGTTTGTTTAATTCTTTTATTTGTATAATCTTATACAAGATTACTGTTAAAATAGTTTGAATCTAGAAAAAAGTATTTGGAAATATTTAGATTATTATTTTATTATTAACTTGGGTTTAAGTAAAAATTTCTAAGTGTAGTCCCCTCGTTTGTGTCGTCCCTGCCCGATGTTAATTACTTATGTATAGCTAACGACCATTCGATCAGTTTAGTTCTGTTCAGATCAGTTCAGTTCAGTTTAGTTCAGTGGGCAGACGCGTGCTCAAGGCGTGAATACCAGCGTCAACAGGATAGCACCTGAGCCCCAGGATTGCTATGCTGAATTATTGCTGAAATATTTGCTGATTTATTGGCTGTAGATGAAGACGGGGCTGAGACTGAGACTGCGACTGCGAATGAGGTTGTTTTCAATGTCTTTTGTGGCAAGTTGTGCGTGTCAATGTGTGTGCATGTTGCATTCAAAATGTTGGGGCACCAACTGAAAGCTTGTTGCAATTAGTTCTTGCATCACCACCCAGCGAGTGAGTCTCTGTTTCTGTATCTGTATCTGTATCTGTTACTGTATCTGTATCTGTTACTGTTGCGGATGCCGCATATCAGTTTACGTCTCAACCTTGAACCGCCAAGTTGGCAACGCGGCAACGAGGGGGCATTAAATCGGTTGTGGCAGCTACCACCAGTTGCAGTTGCAGTTGCAGCCAGCTGAGGCAAACTTCCGTGTAATTAAGTGGCATTCACAAAATGCCCCACCACCCATTGTGTGGCGACTCTAGAGTCAATTCAACTCAACTCCTGCCACAACGATTTGTGAAAGCCCAGACAAGCGTATGCACATGGTTTCAACAAGCCAACGGAGGCGACTCCGTCACCGTCTCTGTCTCTGTCTCCGACTTCGACTCCGACTCTGTCTGAGTCTGGGCGCCAGTTTGTGCAACAAAAAGATATGCAAAATATGATAAATTGGGCGCTAACTTTATTTATGCGCCTGCGCCACTCTGCACCACACACAAAAAAAAATAAGGAGAAAACCAGCTAACAGCCTCTTGGCCAATTCTAAGCCTTCTATTCAACAGTGCTGGCCTGGTTCTTGTCTGCCTGTAATTTGAGGCCATTTTGGCCAACAAAATAAAGTTGTCAGCTGCTCCTTCACACAAAATGCAAATGATGGAGATCCCAGATTCGCTTTGGACTACGACTTGAATTGCAACTCAGTCTCAACTTTGTTTGAGTGTGATTTTATTTTTTATTTTTTTTTGAACATGTCTTTGCAAATTAGAGTATCGTGCATTGTCGTTAGTTGCTGAAAAGTTTCTAGAATTTCAATGCAATTTTATCAATGTTTGCCGACAAAGATTTTCTTGTATGCGCTATGACTAAATTAATATCTAAAGAGGTATATAAAATTGTTGGATACTCTCAAAAATTGTCAGAAGAAATTAAATTTATTTATATACTAAACTTTTCATCAACTAAAATTCTCTTTCAATTATTTTTCAATTAAATATAAAAATATATTCAAATTTTAAGTTTATCTATTTATATTTTTTAGTAAGTAAAAAAGGTGAATTGGATATTTAAATATACTATATCTTGCACCTAGTTAAATTCACACTTACCTAACTCAAGGAAATTTCAACGTAAACTGTATAGAAGTTTAAAAATATCGCCCAGTTGAAATTCAAATGGACTAGGGAACACTTGCATAATTTATTGAGTATCTGCTAGTCGTGCAATTTCCGCACTTGCCACTTTTTGAAGCCGGTTGCCACACAGCAACAAAACAGAAGCTGCGGAAGTATTTAAGGCTAATAGAACCAGTTACGACAACACAGGCTGAAAGTCCAGTTTAAAACTAGTTCGATGATTGCAACTTTCAGATAGAATGCAATAGAAAAATGTTCTTTCAATAGAGGATGGGTATTAATGACTCTATCATGGCAATTTTCTATAGAGTCCACATATAAGTAAAGTGGGTCAATAATAACTCAAGCTAATTTCGGGCAATTTCAATCTTCTAATTTAACCGCAATGCAATTTTGATGTGTGTGAAACAATAATTAAAAATAAATAAAATCATAAATCACTGAGAATTCTTTCATATTTTTAATTTTATACAGTATCTAATAATTGATTTCTAATGATAAATGATTTATACTGCAATTCATTATTTTATATAAGTTCGCTGTGAATTGTAAAATCAATTTTATTTATTATTTATTGAATACTTAATTAAAATAATTTAACGACTTAAGTAAGTTAGATAACGGATTAATATACTTGTACAATAACTTGCTTGATGATTAAATTTGTATATTATTAAAATGAAAATGTAAAAACCAAAGATTATCAATAATGTGTAAATTGTATCTGAAGATAAATGATTTATATAAATGTAAAACTTAATTTATAAATGTAAGAAATACTGTATCATGATATATGTACATTAAAGGTAATTTAAATTAAAAAATGATATTAAAAAAATTTATAATATTTCATATTTAGTATCTATATCTATAAGTATATTTAGACATCGTATCTATATTTATATCTTTCTACCTACAGTCGTATTTTAGCTATAGCAACCCATTAGCGTCAAATACTTACACCCTTTTGACAATTGACCAACTGTCAATAGTCGCGTCAATTCAAAGTATCGCGCACATCTATCGATTGCTATATAAAATCGATCATTAACGCTGTTAATTTGCGCCTCACTTTCCCCTCTCAGCCCCCATGAGCGTTGATGGCAACGCATTGACAGTTGAGCAAATGGAAAAGGCGAAAAAAGGGTGCAAGAGTCATAAAAATTAAAAGCAAATTACGAGTTACAACAACCGACTGCAACAACAACAACAATAATAATAACAGCCGTAACAACGATAACTACAGCGCCAGTTAACTCGACAATATTAGCGCAATGTTCGATATGGGTCGGGTTTTCGATGGATCGATTGAGTCAACTGACGACTGACGACTGAGCTGACCAAGCGCGACCTTTTGTCACTCTATATAGACGCACCTTATACACGAACAGACTCACGATAGACTAAAATTTACTGAAAACTAAATAATAAAAAACTGAAAATTGGAGACTGGAGACGCACACTTCCGTTTAGCATTGAAGCGCAACCGTTTCTATACTTTTTTTTACCCAACTGGCCAGACTATAGACGATTGTTAACAAAAGAGTTGAACTCTATGGCAAGAACAATTTGAGTGCCTAATGACGCAGAGTAATGAAGTCGCCGCCGCGCCCCCCTTAGAATCAGGCATACAGCTAGAGATGAACATCTTATTGATTTATCGGAAATTCTTAAAACATTTAAAATACTGAAAGAAATTATTGATTTGGAAAAAATGTGAAATAAAATAAAATATTTGTTAAATATCGTTTAAGGGAATTTATTAAAGCTGTGCAGAAAATAAATGAAGATATTCAAAAAGGAAAATTGTAATAAGATATTTAATCGATTATCAAATCTTTTTAAATTTAAATTTTAGAAAGTTGGATGTGAGTGTAAAAAAAAAATACTTGTACAATAATAAACTAACATTTATATCAATTTATAAATTTCTCCTGGACATAATATCTATACAACATCTCAAAAAATATTTTATGAATTAATATAATATACAAATTTTAGTTTAATTGTAATATTTTGAAAGTTACAATAATTACAGTCAAATAATTTATTACATATTATTTCTGAACACTAAACGTTCTTTATAAAATACTTTAAGCATTTTTAGAAAAATATTTCTTAAAGTTAGTATCGCAATTTTATTTAAATTATAATAATTTGAAGTTATAAAATAATTTAAGAATAAAATAAATGATTATACATTATTTCTGAACACAAGACTTTTTTTATGAAAACTTTATTAATTTGTAAGAAATATTTAACTTTATTTTTCAAGTTTATAAGAAAGTTATCTTAAAATATCTCAATCTCATTTTAATTGTGATATTTTTAAAGTTATTTAATTATATTAATATAATATATAATATAATATAAATATATATTTTTTTGAGCACTAAAATACTTTATAAATTTTAAGAATTATATAAGTTTATTTCTCAAGCTTACAATCAAGATATCTTCATTTTGATTGTAATATTTTGAAAGTTATAAAATATAATTAAATTCATATACTTTCTTTACAAAATACTTTCTTAATTTTTAAGAAATATATCAAATACATTTCTTAATTTTATAAAAAGTTATCTTAGTGTAATTGTTTCACTCACGACTTTGTCTCATCTCTAAGACTCAACACGAGCATATCGCATCGAACCCAACCCCTTTATTTTCGCGCTTGATGTGTCGTTGATTTGTTGTTGCTGCTGATGGGTGCTAAAAATCGTCACAGCTGTGCAACATTTCGAATTGAATGACTTAATGTGCAACATTGTGTCATCAATATCCGTTTCCACATACAGTTTTCAGTTCTATTCTGCAGTCTTGACCAACTGCCCGTGACAAAAGTGTGAATTACGCCGAGCTTGAACGCCCACTTGTATTTTGTTTCCACACTTCCTCCCCCCTTTATCGTTTCTCCCTCTCCACTGTCAACGCTCACTGTTTTTGGATGGTCTTTGGTAGTGCTCGTCTTACCAATTTGCCTCGTCGTAGTCGTCGTCTCTGTTTCTCTCTAATCCTTCACTTTCGTATCGTATATGAGCGTCGATTTTTCGTCTTGTCTGAGTGACATTTGACAGTCAGTCAGTGTCAAGTCATCAATATGTACTTAGTACTTTTGCCTCTTAGCCATGACCGTAGTACGGGATCTCGACCTCGTCTATGTCTCTTTTCCCCGACTAATCCCTATGTAAATCTGTCAAATTAGATGCGATTAGTTTGAAGTGCAAAGTAGTTCTTAACTCTCGTGCCTTCTAAAGGTGCCGCCGTTGACAACGCGACTTTTGAACGTTTGATTTTTGATATGGATTTGAATTTAAGATGTTTAAATATAGCTTTATATAAAAGGTATTGAAATCTCTTAAGAAAGATGTGGGAAGTAGAAAGATTTTAATGTAATATTATTTTTTATAGATTATTTTATTTTATTGCAACAATTAATTCCTATTTATTTTAGGCACATTTCAAAAATATATTAAAATAATTATACAAAATTACAACTCTAAATTTCTAGATAGACTCAATGTTAAAATTCGATTTTTGATATGCATTTTAATTTAAGAGGTTTAGATATACATAGCTTTATATAAAAGGTATTGAAGACTCTTGAGAACGATGTGGGAAGTAGAAAAATGTTAATATAATATTATTTTTTAAAGACACAATTCAAAAATACATTAGAATATAATTACCGAAATGCAACTCTAAATTTCTTGATCCCATTAATGTTACAATTTGTTAAAAATAATTTTTTTTTTATATTTTCATACTCATCAGAGAAATTTTTTCTCTCTTCTTCATATTTTTTTCTCACGGGACTCGCTTTTTTACCTCTCAACGAAGAGCCAAAGTGTGTGGCAATTTGCACCGCTAATAAAATAAAAGTTTCATTTAAATTAATTTACAAATTCCCACGTATGCTTGAAAATAAAAGGAAGGAATTCGAAACTAGTTCAGATTATAGCCTACCCCAAGTTAAAAATTTCAAGTTAATACCAAACAAATTGCGAGCTTGTCGAATTGCTTAAAAAGCGAATGCCAAAAAATTGAAATCACGCGACCTGACGCACGTCTAACGAATCTTTTCAATTTGTCGGACGTAACGAACGGCGTATGCTTTACAATTGGCAACGCTCGTTGCGACCCTCGCAGCAGAATACAGGCTCATCATTATCATTATCATGGTCGTGGTCGCGTCGTCGGTCGTCGGGTTGTCGCTTGTCGATATCATAATGACACTATCCGACGATGCGCAACTGTGACAAAATTAATTTTCAACTTGACTGCATCCAGTTGAGAAGGGGGTGGTCAGGAGGGGCAGGATGGGCAGGAGGACACCCACCCTGTGTTGATGATAATGAGACCATAGATAACAACATTTTATGTTGCCGAATTTCACAAATAGTTGCGCGAATTTGGCGCAGGACTCGTTGAGGGTGTGTCGAGTGCGGACGGTCGAGTGCGGAGTATCCTTTTTCCGTGTACGTGTTCCCCGTGGTGCAAAGCACTCACAAGTCAACAGCAGGCAGTGTGACTACGAGTCGAGTTGTAGCCACCCCTTTAGAGGGTTTTTAGTAGCCGTTGGCTATCAGAAAATCAGAACCACGCCAACGCCACCACACTGACAAATTGTTCCGCTAAATAAATCACGCTTCATGATTATCGCCATGAAATCGAAAATTTTCTGCTTTATGTCTGAAAGTTATCTAATATGCTTTAAATGTGACCCAATCTGCCTCGGAAAATTGTACGAAATGGGTGTGGCAGCTTAACGAGTAGCTGAATTATTGATTTAGGCTGGATTAGTTTGGGCGTAACTTCTAGGGATTGAACTGGAAGATTATGTGATGATATGCTGAGCTTAAGAAGTATATGGAGTCAGAAGTTTCTCTCAGGAAAATAGAGACAATAGCACATACTAATTGAATAATAAATTGAGAAGGAACAGAAATAATCAAATAAAGAAAAATCCTTATAGGAAAATATAGTTTAAAAAGGAAAAGGAATAGGCTGATAGATTAAGCTGAAAGAAAAATAACGTTTTTGTATTTTAAAATAATATATTTTTTCTGAAGTCATAGGTAAAAGTAGGTAGAAAGAAATGTTAGATTTCAATTATGAGTTCCCGATTTGTTAAGTTATTAAATTAAAATTGACCTAGACATCCCAAGAAGTCAGAATAAGAACATGCATCAGCAGTTCCTAAGTGCCAATCTAACCTCCAATTGAAGGTTCAGCAAAGTCAGCTAATTTTTGTTGCTTTGTCTAAAAGAAAGAAAGATTTGCTTCGACTGCAATTAACTTTGACTTCAAGGTTCAGTTCAGTTTCAGTTTTTGTTGCGCAAATCAAATCAAATCAAGCTCAACAACTGACAAATCCTGAGAAAGTCAAGTCATAGCGAGCAAAAAAAAAAGATATATAAAAACAATGCACAATCAACCCCTCGAGCTAAGGGTGCTTAACAAAGCCACAAAACAAGCCCGTTAGACCTGTCATATTTGCTCATTTAACGGGCTGACACATCAATGTCAAATCAAATTCAACCGAAAACGCCAGCCAATCCAGCAGCAGCCCTGGGAAATATTAGAGATGGGACAGAAATGATAAATCTTTCAAAATTATGAATATTAAAATTTAAACGATTATTGAACTGAAAAAAATATATTTTGCTATATTCATACATAATTATTTAATTTATACTGATTAATGATTCAAATAGTTAGTAGTTAAATATTAAAACACATTCTAAAAATAATTTTCATACTTAAAACATTTTATTTTATTTTTATATGACAATTTGAAAATTGCGTGTCATTTCTAAGGAACTTAAAAACGTGACGGGGAATCGAACCCACTTATTTTTCAAACTAAAGTCCTATTTATGTGACTGCTATGAAAATATTAAGAAATTTTTTAAGCATGAATTTATTTATATATTTAAATTATTAGATTAATAGTTAGATTGTTTAAATTATTATTTTTATTTAATTTTCAAAATCTTTCTTTCTAAATCTTTTGTGCTTCGTGTCACGACACGACGTCCATCTCTAGTGCAGATGCAGCCTCAGGGCGAAACCACAAAATAAAATGTGTCATTGTCATCAGATCGCACAGCATTGTGAAAAAACAAAGAATCTCGCGCTAAAACATGACAGCTAATCTAATGGCAATTATAATGCCGTAACATCCCCTGCCCCTAACTCATAGGCCCCTAGGCTCCGGCCCAGATACTGACTGCAGATGCATAAGTGAAGAGAAACCTCAATTCGTCAAATTGAAGTTAAGCATAACGAATGAGAGAGAGAGGTCCAGTTTACCGAGACTTTGACTCCAATCCCAATCCCAATTCCGATTCCAATTTCAACCCCGACTTTAAACCAGCATCAGCCGGCATTTCGATCATTCTCGTTTTTTTTTTGGGCTAACAAACAAACTGTCAAAACTGACATGACAAGCGACGGATCAAACGAAATCAACAGTCAGCGGAACAGTTGCTCTAATCAGCGTTTTGTAGGTGCGTGCGGTGGGTGAGGGGTAGTCACGACCTGGGGGTGTCTAGAGTGTTGTTGTGTGGTGCCATTTATGGAGTGATTTCCA
This sequence comes from Drosophila kuntzei, assembly GCA_035042165.1. Classification (NCBI taxonomy): domain Eukaryota; kingdom Metazoa; phylum Arthropoda; class Insecta; order Diptera; family Drosophilidae; genus Drosophila; species Drosophila kuntzei. The sequence goes on from JAWNLU010001004.1 coordinate 83,846, forward strand.
GCATTTGACACTTGACATGCATATGAAAATTCTGACACGTCAACGCGCGGCGCTTTTTACACGCCAACACACACACTACACACATCTCACAACAACAACACACTCACACACACTCTTATAGAGTGTAGAGTTGACCGCGCTACGTTTGTAATTGGAAACGTTACTAATTTTTGTGGCTTTGGTTTTTATCTTTGAATAGAAAGCACATTGAAACAAAATATAGAAATGTAAATGAAAATGAGAAATAAAGATTTAAGATAATAGATTACAGATTACAGATTAATTACCAATATAAAATTGTGTATACCACGAAACTGTTAAAGTAACAGAAATAACTTAAGGAAAATGTGTATAATTTCTGTATGATGTGCTAAATCCAATGTAAGATGATTGGAGATAGTTGCAGCCTTTGGTGGATATCAATATAAATAAGGAAAACACTGAAAATATTAAAAACCAATCTTCAAATGTGTATACCCTGTAAAATCTCTATAGAAACTAATAAAGTAAACGAAAAAACTTGAAGAAAATAAGTATAATCTTTGTATTATGGGTTAAAATCAAAATAAGATGTTTTGAGATAGATTTCTGATTATTAAAATATATGTACAAAGAAAAGACGAACAAAATGTAATACCAATCTTCAATACCCTGCAAAATCTCTATACATCGTAAATCAAAATTACAAATAAAAAGAAATGTTGAAGAATATATATTTAATATTGATTGATATACTTAATATTGATCATTATATAAAAAATATATATGTGAGGTACTCAAAGGACATTTTTTAGCATATTATTTATTGCAATAAAATTTCTAAATTTATTCTAATTGTAATTTTTTCAAATCATATAGAATTCGCCATAATTATTTAATTTAACTATTATTTTATATATTTTATAAAAAACAAAATTCCATGAATTGTTTATTTTTTTTAATACCTTAAACCACTGTGCGTAATCATAGAAGAAGGAACGAGAGTGCTCCCCCTTGAAAAGGGGCTGAAGAGGGGGCGTGGTGAGTTCAACTAGACATCAAACATGATTGACGCGTTTGACAAAAGTGGCGATTAAACGCGCTCAGTCGTCGGTCTTCTCGTCTGATGTTCGACATTAGCCTTTGGCAGTATTATTATTTGTAAATGTACTCACACTCACACTGGCACTCACATTCATACCTGGTGAATTACCAATTTCAATATCGGACAATTGTGACAGACAGTAGACAGCAGGCTTGAAATATCCCACTGACAATTGTCGGTGTCTGGCGGCAAATTTGCTTTGTGCAGCTTTTGGTCAATTTGCATATCAAAGGAAATGAAAGAAACGTCTTAAGGAAAGTGTCAAAGGTGCTGCCAACAATTGATGACCATTGTGAATGCTTGGGTGGTCGCAATAGATATTGATTATAGGCAATATCTAATAATTATATTAGAAGGTCTATAAGTCGAAAGGCATAAATCGATTATTATTGCTGATAAATTGATTATAATAAATTAAACAAGTTGAAAATATATCAATAATATTTGACTTATAAATTCATTATTATTCTATAAACAAATAAAAATATATTTCTTCTATAAATGCCAGAAATTCTGATTATTTTTTTATTAGCACCTCTTAACTAATAAATAAATATATACACTGTAGAAATATTCCAAGTAAAATTTTAATGTTAGAAAAAAATCTCAAATTAAATTTTACTGGTAGGGAAATAAATAAATAAATATTTACTGGTACCAGTAATAATTTACTGAAAGCTTGATTTTTCAAGCATTTCAAAATATCTTGAAAAATTTAAACTTAAATTACAATTGATTTAAAAATTAGTTGAGACAGAATCGAAGCATATTTTAAAGTAATTTACTATAGACTAAGCTAACTTTATTAAATAATTATTTATCGCTGGAAGATTGAGCTATATAAAATAATTAAAAAAAAATATTAATCAACTTTCCCAGCTCTGTTTAAAGCATAACATAAATTTATCACAAGGTATTACTAAAATTATTATTAAAATGTAAATATAGTAAACATATAAAGATTTCTAGCTTTAATTTAATCTATGAATGCGAGCAACGAATGTGATTCTTATTTGGATTAATCCCAGCCTAATCTTAAGCATTATCCATTTGTCAGCTTTTATAATAATTATTAATAAATTTACTATTGGAATATAAATGTAGTTTTGGCAGATATCTAGCTTAAATTTAATCTATAAATGCGAGCAATGAATGTGATTTTATTAGGATTTATCCCAGCCTAATCTTAAGCATTATCCAGAGTGCTCTACTGTCAGCTTCTGTGGCTGTCGCTACAAATGCCAAATCAATTTGTTACAATGCGTTACACACTCTCAAGTCGAAAGGAGACTCCAGTCCCTGTCTCTCTGTCTCTGATTCTCTGTCTGTCTCCGAGTTTCTCAAGTTGCGACTGTCTGTCTGATTAAAGGCTGGAACTGGAACTGGGATTGGGATTGGGAATGGGACTTGGACTGTCTGATGTCTGCCACAACTTGCTACGCATTCCAGAAGCTGAACAAAATCTCTGCACCATGTTGGCGTTTATCGGCTGGCTGCGCAACTGTGTGAATGACATGGACATGGAGAGTTGGAGAGTTGGATAGTTTGAGTGGAGATGAGAACTGGCAGAGTGAGAGATACTCAGACAGAAATCCATTCATCAGTGGCAAATTTGTTGGTGGTATGAATCCATCATAACCCGAGTGAAAGATCGTTTGTCGCTGATCATCAGCTTAAAAATCGCGCAAATGACGAGCGTAAGACATGAGAGCATGTGAATATGTATGAGTGTTTGTGAATGTGAATACGAGTGTGAGTGTGAATGTGAATATGAGTGTGGTTGAGGTGGAGTGCTGGATCTTTGCGGATGTGTGGCGACTGCTTAGCTTAAGCTGACAACAACAATAAGAACAACAGCGACGCTTAACCCAAGTGAAGATGGAGGTGGAAAGAGAAGGATGAGGAGGAGATGGAGGAGCAGCTCATGTGCTCTTTTAACTGGTTTTGTCTCATAAGAGGCGTACGGGTAGCCTAATGAGCAACGGTCCTCTGAATTGAATGCCCTACATGCCAAAAACTGTGGCATATGTGCAATTATTATTTTTAAAAATCAATTTGAAATTTCATATTTTTATTAATATTTAATGTAAAAACTCCGCAATTGCTACTATCCTAGAAATACTCAATATGAGTATTACAATGACTCTTAAATTTAATTCGTTAAGAGTGTTGAAAAAATACTTAACAACTCTCTTAAAAGAGATGAGTTGAGTTGAGTTTTGTGGATCATATATTTTCGTCGCTCTCGCATTGTCAAACGGGCGTGTTAAATTTTTTCGCTTCGAAAAATTCGTATTTTCGCTATTTAATCGCTCCTAATTGTGCATTTTGTGTTTAATAAGTGCTTAGTGGCTTGTGTTACACCTCGATTGTATGAAATACGCAGCTTTAATTGCTAAATAGCTGTTTTAATTGAAATTAAATAAATTGCGTGTAAATACAACAAAAAATGGCAGCCCAATCATTTTGTTTTTGCTTTGTGCAGTGGCATTGTCGCCCGCTAATAATTTGTTTTTGCATTTTTGCATTTTTACTCTTTGATTTTATATTCTCTGCGCGCTCAATTTGTTTGTAGGCTCAACGCTCTCTCTTACTATTACTTCACTCCCGCGCTCTCATTAACTTTGTTGTTGCTTTCTTTATTCTATTATGCCAAATTCGGTCGTCGCGCTCGCGCTCTCTGTGTTTTGTGTGCTTATCGCTGTTGTTGTTTGTAAGTACAAATCAGCATACATACATATGTATGTATAAGTAGTAGATTAGCCCTAGAGTGCATTATTATAATTTTTTATAACTTACATACTTTAACTGCTTTTTACTATTGTAGTGTTTAATTGCGACTCATTTAAATTATTTATTTATTTTTACTTATCTATTTAATTATTTAACACCAACTAAAAGCAGTCGACAAAAATATTTCAAAATTAAATTAATTTACAAATTTAAAGATTAAATAAGCACCTAATTAAATATTATAAACTGAAAGAAAATAAAAAAATGTATTAGGTTATAAAGTCTGGGGTACTCATTTTTATTGCCATTAAAACACACATACAGTTTGTTAAGAAAGTGTTTAGACAAAAAAAAAATTCACATGATTGTGTTTTTATTTAAAAAAAAAAGGGTTGTATTCGACTCAAATTAGTTTTCTAATTTTAAGATAGTTTAGTTTATATTGCCATAAAAAAAACACATACAATCAGTCAAGAAAGTGTTTAGACAAATAAAAATAAACATTATTGTTTGTTTTTAATTTTCAAAATAGATGAATTTAATGAAAATAAATAAATATATTAGTAATAATAATAAAATTAAAATCCATAAAAATGTATATATATTTTTGCAATAGAAGTTGTGTACTGTATGTTTAAAAGCATTAACAAATTTGTAATTAATATTAACAAATTGTAGTTAAATTTTTGCTTAAATTGTAAACTTGAGCAGCTCATTGAATATTCGTTTTGGCCAAAAGCAACTGCTTAGCCAAAGCTGAACTCAACTCAGCTGCTGTTTCTGTTTCTGTTTGTGCTACCATATTGGAATTCCCCCCAACTGGGCCGACCACAAATGATGTTGATTTTTATCAAAACTTATTGAGAAAACGTAATTTTTTAAGCGCTTACATGTGTGTGGGGCTCGAAAGGAACTACTGACTGTCCCAGGGGAGATAGGGGAGAGGGGGATCTTGGCCAGTGGCTGAGCAATGCGCTAAGCCCGAGGCGTTTGTCAGTTAGTGGAGTATTTGAAAAATCAGCACAGCGAGCGCGGGCTATAAATAAATACAACGCCATACAATGTGCCTACAGAGACAGAGACAGAGAGAGAGTAAGAAGAGGATGGATGAATTGGGGAGAAAAGTGTGTGTGGCACTGTAGCTGGTGTCTCTGCCCGGTGGGTTGTCCATCAATTTGCAACTGACTGTGCGAATATTCAGCAAGTTTTATTTGGTAGCCACGTTGTATGTTGCACGTTGTATGTTGCAAGTCTCGTATATGTATGTACATATATTTGTGTGGGGTCTGTGGCAAGTAACAGCGCGAATAAATTTCCATTAACGATGCCATATATTCGAATTGATTTAAATGGACGTCCATATGTCCCATAGACCGCAATAATACGACCTCCATAATTTACGCGATTCCAACGCGACGTCGTACATGAATTTTTTCTACCATATTTGTTTTCTGGAATGGTCATCTATAGATCTGGCCTCCTAACGAACTTCTAATAGTTAACAGCAGATTAATCTTGTGTAAAATTGGAAGAGAGATACAAATATATATCAAAATGAAAACATAAAAACGATTTAAAATCGATTAACCCGATTTGCCGACATGCAACAGGTTCAGGTTGAGTTTTTCAGTGTTGCCTCACGGTGTCTTATTATCAAAAAAATATATGCGGCTTAAAACAAAGGCGCAACATCAAATTGCGGCAGGGGGGTGGGGGAATCCGGCTCTGCCGACAGAACATTCAGTCCGACAAACGCCTACCGCAACGATTTTTTAGCTGTATTTTTTTCTTGTTTTTTATTCTTTGTTGAGCTCACGAAAAAGAGGTGAGAAAATTGTTGATTAGCTTCCATGGAGGGCAGCCCCAGAACTTTGAATTTCGATGCGCGGCAGCCAAGCCAAAAATCCCAACATCTCTTAACTCCCTGCTCACCGCTGAATTCCTCCCTGACTTGTGCTGCAAGGGAGGAGGCGGGTGAGGCGATCTTGATGAAGATCAACATGCCATTGGTGGGCGTGGCGCGTATATGACTTTGATATTTGTCGGCATTTCAGCCACGTCTTCGTCTTCGTCTTCAGTTCTCAGTTCTGTTGAGATTCTCTCACTTCTTCGCTCTTTGGAATGCTGAAAATAATATAACTATTAAAATTATGAAAGATATTCAAAATGATGCAGTTGCACGATCAGAGGAATGCTCTTTTAATAAATATTTTAAAGCTCTAATGGGATGTAGCACTTGGATTAAATTTATTGTGAAGCTACATCTTCCTCCATATAGAAAGACCTAAAATATTTTAGATTGCTTCTTAATAATTAAAAAATATTGAGTTTACCCATCTAAATAGAATATTCAACTTAAATGTTTGTTGTTTAAAATTATTCTATTATTTTCATATTATTTTTCTCAACTTTGTCAGAACCAGAAGATCCGATTTCATAAAACAATTTTTATTTTTCATGACTTTTAATCTTATGATGTTTTTAAATTGTAATCTTTTGTCTTACATTTTTTATTACACATCATTTTAATAAAATGTTATAAAAAAAGATTTTATCTATAAATTCCAACATTTATAACTTTTTCAAATTTTCTATGATTTTCGTGCGATTTGTTATTATGCTTTGATCTCTTAATTCTTTCAGTATCTAAATTTTTTCATTTGTGACATTTAATTTTTGTCGAAATTTTTTGGTGGTTTTCATAAATTTAAATTTTTTTTAGAAAATTTTGAGATCTTGTAACTTTGTTGCAAATCAACCAAATTCGATTAGCAATTTCTTTTTTAAACATATAGCGATCCTTAAATAAATTCTGCATTTAACATTTCTGGATTTGCATAGTTTTATTATTTGAGAATATTTTGAACTCCCCTAACTTTGTCAGAAGGTGGCAGATTTAAATGCATCAAGTCAATTTAATCATGGGTTGACTCCTAAATTTATTCGACATCTAAATATTTTTAATTTCGGAACTAAAAATTGTTTTAATAGTTTTATTATTATTATCATTCTTCCCTATTTCTAACCACATTCAAGGAACACAAATCGAAAATTAAATACCAATTTTGCAAACATAGAGATTGTTTTTTTGAATTTAAGTGTAGTGCAAACGTATTAACAATGGCAATATACCCCAGCCTAATGTACTGTATAATTATGCACTGTGCAACGCGTCGGTTGTTGCTTCCACTTCTGTTGCTGTTGTTGTTGCTGTTGCTGTTGTTGGAGCTGTTACTGGAGTTGGAGTTGGATGCTGCCCACTATCACTTACTACACTCAACGCCCTGTTCTGATCTGCAGAAGCAAAAGGAACAGAAGGAGCATCAACTTGATTGTCGGAAGATGCGGGCAGCAGAAGACAACAAGGAGGCAGCAGGGAAGTCGAAAAGGGGGGGCCTAATAATAAATTCGAGCGCGTGCAAGCGCATGCCACCTTACTTCCCCCCACAGTCCCCGTCCCCGCCCCCGTCCCTGGCCCCTGGCCCCTTCACCTGCCGCAGTCTTCTGGTCTTCTCTGGCCTCTTTGGTGGCAGCCGCTCTATAATTATCTCAAACTGAAATTAACCGTCGAAAGAGTTGGGAAAAGATTATGCGCATCGCATCGAATCACATCGTATCGCATTGGATCGCATCGGACCGCACGCTAACGCTGGTTCTGCATGTTAATGTGGAGTCTTCTCGCCAGTCTTCTCAGCTCTAGAAGAAACTACCTCTCTGATAGGTCTTTGTGCTAATTTATTGCGCGTTAATATCGACAGCAGGAAGAGTTCAAGACATTGTCTTCCAACCTGCTTCTCCAACTCCCAACTTCAAGTTGAAGAATGAATAGGGGAGTCTAATTGAAATGCCCGAGTTCTTATCGCAAGCGTAACACTTACACATGTTACCCAGCGATACGAATGCTCATTAGCAGAATTACAGAATTCTAGAATTACAAGTCATTACACACTAAACTGACCATCCAAGTGAGTGTGTAGTGCAGTGTCTGGCAATTATAAATAAATTAACTTTTTGGCCAGTAGAAAGATTGGTATCTAAAATACAAACTAGTCCCTTGCCTCTACACATCACATCACATCACATTTGATTGATGGATTGCTCTACATGCTCTTCATATCATTGACAACTGATCAACTTTTATACATACACCTATTTTTTTTTTTTTTTTGGGTCTAATAGAGTTGTCGCAAACGCGGCCGAAATGAAAAAACAAAACTGTTACCTGATTCCTTAATTGAAATTTTAGTTATGGGTCCGCTTTATTTTTAGTTACTTTTAGAAAAGAAAAGAATAGAAGCTGATTGGATAAGACTTTTCATAAATAAGCTGATATTAAGTTCTTTTGGAATGTCTTTGCATCAATGAATAATTCAGATGATAACTCTAAAGCAATTTAGATATGTTATTTTTATATGCTTAAACTTTTTTGCTTAATTATAATATTTATTTTAAATAAATATTTAATAAA
>JAWNLU010001013.1:0-12753 GCA_035042165.1 Drosophila kuntzei
TGGTTCAATTTAATACAAAAAAATATTTAGATTGCTTAAGTTTCCTCTTGATTTCATAAAAGAGTTACATTTTTTAAGCTTGAACTAATTTGAATTCAAAATAAATATATAATTTTTCGATGATCGTTTATTAAACAAGTTACGCATTTTTGTAAAATTAATTTAGTGTTTATAAATTATAAAGTTTTATTTTATTTAAGTGCGCCAAGATTTGGTTTTTACCCAATTCGATTTTCGATGGTAAACTTTATATATTTTTTTAATACACTATCACTATCCAATCACAGGGTTATCTAAAGCTACAAAATTACTTTATTCATATACCCTTTAAATTATGGAATCAACTTATTGATTGGTTTAATCTGAGTGATGATTAAGCAATTTCCGTTTAAACACTTGAAATTTAAGCGAATAATTGAATTACAATAACAGCCTTAAAAACGGTTTGCCTGAAGCCTGAAAGAAAAACCAGGCAAAAATAATATATATATATATACTTATATTAATTAAATTTAATGCTTGTCTAGAGAGCGAACGAAGACCCTTAAGATATGAGGTGAAGCGGGCGTAAACCGAAGAGGGGAGGCCGAGGGAGGTACCAGTTACCAGCCATGGAAATAACCGCTGTGAAAACTTTGCCAGCTGTATTACATTACGCCTTTAATTTCATTACATGCCAACGAGCTGGGCGGCAACACTGACAGGGTGAAGGGTGAAGGGAGGAGGGAGTAGAAGGGTTGAGGATTGCGGGAGGGAAAGAGCGAGGGCCACACGCAGCGTCAGTAGCCCATAAAATAGAACAAAACACTTGTAAAGTCACCGAGAGAGACAGACATATATATATGCTGAGATAGACAGAGAGAGAGAGAGAGAGAAAGAGAGGGAGAAAAAGAGAAGCTCATATTCCATGGCGCCGCCGTTGACGCCATTGCAACTCAGCGGGATGCCTGCGTGTGGCGAGAGAAGAGGAAAGGAGAAAGGAGAAGCCGGGGAAGATTGGACAGGGGATCAGGATGCTTTTTCGTGGCAGGACGTCGCGTTAAGAGTTTATTATTTAATACTTTTAACGTCGTGCGTAGAAATTAGCAGCCATAAATCAATGAAACGACTCGCACAAGTCTACAATTAGCTGGTAACCAGACTTCAGCTTCAAATTCTACGAGCTTCTTGTTGGGGTAATTAATTTTAATGTTGTATCCATGAGATACTTTCACAATACTTGTGGCAGTTGCTTAAATGTCCAAGCTCACAAATTAGTTACTATATTTGTAAATAAATTTATGGCATTTCAACTAGCAGTTATGACAACTTTAACTTTGGTTTTTAAAAAAACTACAAGCAGCAATATTATTTTTTGATTTTCAGTACAATTCATGCTGAAATTATCTGTAATTATTTTCTTTGTCTTCTTATTTTATTCCCTGATTATATGTAAATTTCACTGGACCGAAAACCAGAAAGAAAACATAAATTTAAAAAACTTTCCAAAAAAATTAAGCTTAAATGAACACAGTGAAATCTTTGGAAAAAATAATTTATTTCCTTTCAAATGGGAATAATCCCTCTATGATAAGCAAAAAACTCAACACTGATATTTCCCAACATATTTGACAACGGCCTTTAATTGATAATCAAATTTTATGTAGTAAACAATGCATTTTAGGGAAATAAATTGCTTTTAATAAAAAATATATATATACTGTATAATGGGAATTAACACTCTGTGATAAGCAAGTAGTTTCATAGTACATTTAAAATATTTTTTCATGATTAAATCTGATGGGCGCCAATCGAAGTCAGAAAAATCCCATTCTGAATATTGGTCTGACAGATTGTATATAATTCGTATGCTGACTCGTTAAAAATCATAAGTTCCACTCAAATCTTCGTTGAACAACAAAAATCATGCAGCTTTTCTCATTTGTCACAATCTTGGTGTTTGGTCTTCTGGCTCTGGCCAGTGGTAAGTAACATAATAATCATATTATACAATTACGAGTAGTACAATTCAATATTCTCTATCTTCAGCCACTCCAGGGCCCGAACCGGTTGCCGTTAATGATGACATCCATGTAGAATATTGCAATGGTTGCAGAAATCTTCCGGGTCGCAATAACCCCAATTATAATCCTCATCATAATCCTAATTATAACCCCAATTCTGATCCTCATTATAAACCTAATAATAACCGAAATTATAATAATAATTTAAACAAAAATTATAATACTAATGATAAGCCTCCCACTAATGTAAATGTTTATGTTGAAAACCATTACTAAATCAAACTTCCAATTCTAATAAATACAAATGTACATGCAAATTTTGATATTTATTTTATTTACGATGAGAATGCCTCCTTATGGCGATTACATCCATTTTCTAAACATCATTATAACCATTTCTGACAATTTTCAATGGGTTTAGGGAAAAAGCTAGAAATGTTTAAGACTCTCGACAACTTCAATAACAAATTTTAGCGGATTTTTCTGTTTTCCCGCTAACAAACATTTCTATATTTCCGATATGGAAAAATGCCTCTTTATAAAATCTAAGCATTTTCAACGTTTTGATACAGACAAACAAACAGACCACATGAGTGACTTTTAATTTCATTTTGGAAAGTCAACTTCAAATTTCCAATTGAATTATCTTTTGAACCAGTTGTCGGATTCGAATGATTGGGGTATCATTCGACGCGTATTTTAGGAATAATACAAAATAGTAACCAAAAGGCTTCAACGGCTCAATTCGCTGGTATTATGCACCTCCCCCTTATGTCATTAATCAGATGAGTTTCCAAAAGTCTTAGTATTCCTTTTGTTAGTTAAAACGGTACCCTTCGATATATATATCGATCTGATAGGAGAGTCTTAGTAAATTTTCCATTTTTCCTGTATAATATTGCTAGTCACCTTTTACACCCTTCGTGCTGTTTTCGTCACTAGTGTGGACAACCATCCGCAGTGATTGGCAAATATCTAAAGGGAATAAGCCATCTGTGTTAAGCAGGGGATAGTTAAATTCCCCAACACATTTGACAAAGGCATTTAATTGGTGATCAAATGATATGTAGTAAACAATGAATTTTGGGAAAATATTGCTTTTAATTAAGAAAATAATATAATATCTGCCTAATAGGAATAAACCATCTGTGATTTCCCAGTAAATTTGACAAACGTCTTCATGTTTTAACCTAAGACCCTGGCATATACATGGATAGGCGGAAATCGAAGCGAGAAAAAACCCATTCTGAGTATTTGTCTGAAAGATCGTATATAAATTCAATGCTGACTTGCTTAAAGTCATCAGTTCCACTAAATTCTTTGTAGAACAATCCACAATAATGAAACTCTTCTCTGTTGTCACAATCTTTGTGTTTGGTCTTTTGGCCCTAACCAATGGTAAGTATCATAATAATCTCCAACATATTACACAATTAGAAGTAGTTCAATTCATATATATGTATATATATATTCAATAAACATTTTCTATCTTCAGCAATTCCAGTGCCCGAACCAGTTGCCGATGGAGATGTCAAAGTGACATATTGCCTTGGCTGCATAAATGAGGCGAATGGCAATAGACCTAATAATTATCCAGATAATCCTACACAATCCTATGCTCAGCCAAATCCTAACAATAATCTAGATAAGAATTCTATTTATGATCATAAGCAAGATTATACTAATTCTCATTCTCAACCTCAATCTAACCCTAATTCTAATGTTAATTATTATGAACAAAACCATTACTAAATCAAACTTCCAATTCTAATAAATACATGTTTATATAAACAATATTGATATTTATTTTATTTAGGATTAGAGATGCCTTCTTATGGCTGTTACATACATTATCACATCAGTTTTAGGAATAAAAGCAAGAATTGTTTAAGTTTTGCGACAATTTCAACTTGCCATTGTTATTTTGTGCAAGCAAAAATAAATATAATAAATTCTCTAGCGATAACCTAACCGGGAATAACAATGCTATGCTGCTTCACACTTTCTCCATTTTCTCTCTTATCAACTATGATTATATAATCTGCGCAATAGCAGACAATAAACTTATTTTGCGCAAAAATTGCACAAAATATTTTATTATCACATTGCCATACAGCTAATTTGCAACAACCAGACAGTGAGAAAGAGAGAGAGAGAGAGAGAGAGAGAGAGATACGGGGACATGGAGAGTGAAAGAAAACTACACTGAATTATATTTTCGCAATAACTTGGCAGTCGGCAGACGCCGTTTTTTGGTGTGTGTGTGTGTGTGTGTGTGTGTGTGTGTGTGTGTGTGTGTGTGTATCATCAGCAGCTCTGTGGCAATAATAATAATAAGATGCAAACAAAATGCTGCCGCTGCTGCGTTACGTGCAGCTGCAACACGAAGGCAGACAAAAGTATGATATAATAAAAATGGAGTAGATAGTGTGAATGCGGTTAGGCGGAGAAAGAGTAGCAAAAGAGAGGTGAGTAGAGGAGAGGAGAGGAGAGGAGCAGAAGTAGCTATAGCTACTCTCATGGGCATACAAAGAAATTTACATAGATTTTTAACGCAATAAGCGAAATGTGACTGCGAAATCCAATTTGTAATGAGAAAAGTAGTGTGTGCGAGAATTGTGTGCGATTCTCAGCGACATTTCTGGTAGGCAGAGAACCCGGCGTCGAAATATATTGCTGCATATTTCCAGGCGTATTTATGGCATGCACTTTACATCGGAGCGTGCTAAAATTATGGAATACAATTATGGAAAAGGCCCCCCAGCACAAGAGAGTATGAGAGAACTTGTTTTTCCCACTGTTGTTTGTTTGTTCGAGTGGTTAAAAACGTGACTTGTTTTCTGCGACTTAACTGGGCTTTTGCCTGCTATTTTGTTTGCCCTTCCCCCTCCCTTGGTTACAAATGTTGCAAGGATTTCGTTATTTTTGTGCAACTTCGGTTTGTGGCATTGCAGCTTAGGCTTGAATTTGGCTACAGCTTTTTTGGGATTTAAGTTGAATATTATTAGAGTATAGTAAACATTTTACTGTCAGTTTTTCCCTCTCTCTCTCTCTCTTTTTCTCTCTCTCTATGTTGCTGCATTTGTCTTGAATTTCCAGCACGCGCCTGAAAGTATCCTATAATTCACACGTCTCTTTCATAATACGCGTCCATTCATATTGAGGCATTTTTTACAGTCATGAAAATTCATACGGGAATTCTGCAAGTGATAGCGGAAGAATCAGAGTTCCCAACTTTGTCTTGGCATTTGTTTATGAAATACACTCTTTAAGTTTAACAGTTGCCTAAATAAACAGCGTGCTCTTTCTTTCCTTTTTGTCTCTTATTATTATTGTTTTTGTTGTGAAGCCCCAAAACTCATTTGACTAGCAAGCTATCTCACTCTTACATACCCTCTCTCTCTCGCTCCCACGTTCTGTTGAATATCTTTTGTGTAATTGTAAAACGTGATTTCTTTCTATCATTTATTTCGCATACTCTTTCTAAGTGTATTACAATCTTCTTACTCTTTATTAAAGTTCGTGAAATTCTTAATATTATTATAAATTTTAAAATTATTTACAATATATTTAAATCAGGAATTAAGACCGAAACGAATATCGGTTTCGGTTATGCTCGAATTAAGGTTTTCGGTTATCGGTTATGTAAAATCTTGGAGTATCGGTTTCGTAATGGTTATCGGTTTTTTATAAGTTTCGGTTTTAAAATACCAGTATGGTGTTGGTTCACTAAAAAAATAAAAACTATGGTTTTCGGTTCACCAAAATAAGACGCTTTATTCATTGTTTTATTTTATTTTATTTTATTTAACGTCAACTAAAAGCAGTCGACAGAAGTGATTAATTAAATATTAAATCAAATTGTAAAACTTAAAGTAAAATTAAAAATTGAATAATACATGAAAAAAGACTTAATGCTCTTTTTAGCCTGGAAAATAATGTTATCCGGTTACTGGAATGATCCAGTGTAATGTCGATTTTATTATAATTTGATCTCAAATAAATTTGGTTCATTTGGTTTGAAAATTTGGATTATTTTGATTTTACTAAACTTTGATAACTTTGAACTGCCATAACTTAGTCAAAAGTCAATCAATTTTTATGCGGAATGTAAATTTGAGCATGATTTTTCCAAATTCGTTCTGCATTTACATTTTTTTCATTTTAGAAAATTTTTGAAAATCGAATTTTTTCGAAATTTTACAGTGTTACCCCTTTATCTTTTTTGATTTTTTCGAAAAAATTCGAATATTCAAAATGATCAAAATTTAAATGCAGGACGAATTTGGAGGTAAAATCATGCTCAAATTTACACCCCGCATAAAAATTGATTGACTTTTGACAAAGTTATGGCACTTCAAAGTTATCAGTACCTGCGAAGACCAGAACCGAAATTAACCCTTATAAATGAATCGGTTACTAAACGGTTATTTCGGTTTAAAGAGTTTCGGTACTGTGGAACATTTTTTCGGTTACGGTTTCAGTTACGGTTACAAATTTCAATTGGTTTTCACCGGTTTAAAGTTACGGTTTCGGTTAATTTTTTAATCCCTGATTTAAATAATTAAAATAATTTTCGTTGAATTTAAAAATGAATGAAGAGATATGCGAATTTCTGTTAAAACACTTTCTTGACTATCTGTATGTACACATAAGGATTGCTCTTAAATCAATTTTAATACTACCAAGGATCGCAAATAAGACTTATATTTATTATAAAAGTTACTTGTAACTCTTATTTTTCAATAAATAAATTTCAATTTTTATTTAAAAATCATATCTTTTAAACCTAAAATAACCTTACTATGAATGTTTTTAGATTTAGGAAATACACAACTTTATTGAAAAGATATTCACTTAAAATTTTGATTATGATTTTTACTTTAAATTTTTGTAGTAAAAATTGAAAAATAATTTTTCTTTTTAATTTTTATTTTCAAAATTTCAAAATAATTTTTATTTTGTAATTCTACCTGAATTCTACAATTGTCTGAAAGAGTATCAGTTCTTCGGTTACACAATACATAATTATTTTCACTTTTATCATTTATTTTTTTTGTGTTTCGCTCTACAGCATTTTTACGGTTTATGTTAATTTTTGTTCTCTTTTTTTTTTGTCATTTTTGCCGTTGTTAACGTTGTAATTGTTGTTGTTGTGCTTTGTTTAAATTATATAAGAACCGCTGACCAGTGTCCAAAAACGACAGTTTTCCAGAATTGTTGTGTGTGTTTTTCCAGCTGGCTTTCAAAGGTGTCGTAAAATGAAAATTCATAAATATTTAGCGCACGTTTTATTAGTTGCCAGGACGATGAGGACAACGATGCCGTTGGCATTTGTTAGCCTTGGGGAAATGTTCGCCTCGTTCCCATTTTTTGTTATTGTTCTCCTTCTCCTTCTGCTTCTTCTACTTGCCATTTTTATTTAACCTTTTGCAAATTTCGTTTGACATTTACGCAATCTGACAGCTGTTGGCCACTTAAAGCTTTAGACCATAATCCCACTTTTGGCCAGTTGATTTTCAGCTTGAAGTCAAAAATTTATTGGAAAATTCATAACAATAAAATTATGCTTGGGAGCAGAATTTAACAGTTGGCTAAATTATGACTAATAAATATAAACAAATAATACATAATTTCACTAAATGTTCTTAAATATTCTTTAATCAAATCGCATTTATTTAATTGCATTGCCAACTTTTACTCTCAGTTTAGCTTTTGTCAAATCAAATTAATCATACGCAACGTATGCAGCTCGGCTCTGGACAACTTGGCCATATCAATGGAGGCCAACTGGAAGCCCATTGAACCGCAAATGCAATGTTAAGCAAAGGAAATCTTTTAAAGTTAATTTTCAACATTCGAACAGGCAGACTGAGGAATGGAGTGGAGTGGAGAGAAAGGAGAGAAAACAGAGGATGATGTCCTGCCTGTCTCTCCACTCAGCTGGGGCGACAAAATTGTACAAATTCAACAGACTTCAAAGCGTCAATAAGCACACAAATCGAAGTAGTGGGCGGTTTAAGGCGTTCTCTCTCTCTTTCTCTCTCTCTCTTTGTGTGTGGGCGTGGCACTGTCTACCAGGCTGTATGTCTGTCTGTCTGTCTGTCTGTCTGTCTGTCTGTCTGTCTGTCGGGCAAACAAGCTAACTGACTGATAACGGAAGCAGGCAATGCACGTATTTACCTTTGGATATTTGCGCTCTTTCTCAACTGCCTCATGTTGATGATGACTATAATGATGATGATGATAATGATGATGATAATGATAATGATGATGAGCATTGCTTGCCAGTGGAAGTGCCCACTCTTGGAGCATTGCTGATGTCACACATTCATGGTCATTTTGCTGAGTCAATCGTTTGAAAAATTTATGTTGCCTTCAAAAGCAAAATTTGCCATCGACAACAACAACAACAATGAGAGACAACAACAACAACAACAAAGAGAATGAGAATGCCATCGTCCTGGCGAGATAGTCAATAGATGCGGTTCATTTAACCTGGCTAAATGTGCAGCGATTGCTAGCTGACTGCCTCTGTGTGTGACCTCTGACCTGTGCACCTGCTGTTTGAGTCTGTGACAACTTGCCACTCCTCTCTCTCTCTCTCTCTCATTCTCTCTCTTCTCGCTTTATAAGTCCCTCCCTGTCTCTGTCTCCCTCTCGTGTGCTTATAATGTGTTGATCTCTGTCTCATTTAATTGCATTTTCATGCACTTTTCGCTGCCGCGTCAAGTCAGCAGTTTTTGGTAATTTTCATAGTTAAACAACTTAATTGTGAATGTCACTGTCGACACACTGGCTAACAAATTATGGCTAATTACTTATGTATACTTGTTATTATTAATGAATATTTAATTTTAAATACGTCAAAAATTAAATCAGGCTTTTTCTTAGTTGATTCTGTTTTGTGTTTTTATTCTCAATCGATTAACGGAGTAGAATATATTTATGTGGTAAAACTTTAGATATAACTTAAACAATCTAGACTATTTTCAATTGCTTTATTAAATTATATCTTAAAGTATTTCTTATATAATTTAGTTCAAAGTGAACAACATGAAAAGAGTCATCAAGCTGGAATATTTTTTTGTTATCAATTAGTCATAAAATTGTATGCAGTAAACAATTAATTTTGGGAAAAACATTATTTTTAAATAAACAAATATTATTATGACCTTTCTAATGGGAATAAACCATCTGTGATAAGCAAGGAAGTAAGGTCATCAAGTTTAAACCTACGACCTGAATAAATGACAGTCTGAATCATCATAAAGACTGACAGATACTATATAAATCCGTAACTGAATCGTTAAAATCATCAGTTCCACTCAAATCTTCGTAGAACAACCAATAATCATGCAGCTCTTCTCTGTTGTCACAATCTTTGTGTTTGGTCTTTTGGCTTTGGCCAGTGGTAAGTATTATAATAATCAACTACAATTCCGAGTGTATAATTAAATAACTTTTATTTACAGGCACTCCAATGCCCGAACCGGTTGCCGATAATGGAGATTTCAATATTGGAATATGTCCCTATTGCAATAATCAGGGCTAGAAACCTTGAGATCTGTTCATCAAACTGCACAAATTGTTTACATATTGTTTAATTTGTAATAACATGACGTTCTTCCAATTCTAATAAATTTGTGAAAATTTAAACAAATATGATTTTGAATTTAATATTGAACAACTTTTCAGCGCTGCAAACCTTCCAAATTTTGTAGAAAAATCGTTTTGAGGGTTCGAAATCCAGAACAACATTAAAAACAATATTTTTACCTTTTTTAAAAAAAAAAAACAGGCGTTTATTTTAATTTAAGGACTATTTAAAAGATAGAGATTACAGATTTGGCAAATGATAATGATTTAAGAATAACATAGAACCTTCGTTTGTTAATTTTATTGTAAGCTTGAAGTTAATTAAATAGTAGTCTATTTGAACTGGAGTAAGAAAGTAAGTTGAGAATAGTTTTAATAACTTGAATTCAAACTTTATAACTCGGATAACCAAAAAGGATCTAAAAAATACTTTTAGTTGCTAAAATCGTTGTTGTTACCAATTGGTAATTGACAGAAGCTCTAAGTAAGCTATAACTTTAGTTAGAATATAGACTATGAATAATAATGAATAAATCGTTTCGTCATATTTCAATTGACTCCGCATCTCGGTCTGCCAATCAATTTCAATGTTGGCAATTTGTCGGGCATTGTCATAAATTGCACTAATGCCAGGGCTGCCGAGACATCCCCATCCCTCGATTCGGACCCCTCTTGTCGATGCTGCCACAAAGCTCCAACTGGCTGGTCACCTGTCAATTATTTTAACAAGACAAAACGCATCAATGGAGCTCATGGGCTCGGTTCGATTTCGTTGCCAATTCATGAGCGGAGAGAGGAGTGAATTGCGGAGGGGGGGTTGAGGAGGGGATCAGATAGATTTGTGTGGCGAACAAGGGAGTAAATTTATACAATGTGTCAGCCATTTGGTTTATCTACATGAAGTATGTGATGCTGTCTCTCACTCAAACCCACTATCTCTGTCCCTCACTATTTATATATATATTGTATTTTATAGATGACAAAAATAAAAAAATAAAAAAAAAGGGAGAGCAGAGATCCTGGAACGTGAAAATCCCCTTTGCATTGAAATGGCTTAATGTCACTTTATTTCATGCGGTCTTGTCACGTCTGTCTGCACTTTTTTCTCGACTTTTTCTCTTTATTTCTCATTGTTTTTGTTGTTCTCATTGTTGAACTGGCCCCGTCACGTTGTCCATCAGTCAAATGTATATCGATTTCTGTTTGTGCCCTGCTCTTGGCATTAGTTTTCCCAATCAACACGCCCCAAATAGCTTGTCAATTATTTGGCAATTTCATTGGCCCCGGTGACAATGGGATTTGCTGCGTTTCATTTAATATTTTTGTTCTGGGGATGATCAGGTGAAGAGCAGCGGGACGAGGGACGGGGGACGGGGGACGGGGGTGACTTAACTTAAATCAACAGCTCGTGGCAGCTGTTATAAATAAAGATTTTCACCAGAGCCCATTTAATTTATTCAAAATAGTCATTTCCATGAGCTTTGCCAGCAATTTTGATTGCGACGCCATTTCAATTAAAATGCCGACTTATGTCCAAATGGGTTCGACAATGTACACGAAATTCCCGCTAAAAACAACACAGCATCTCCCACTTGCCAAAAATATATTTTTGTCTCCCTTTTTGGCTCAATTTAAATGCCGTCATGGGGATCAACATCAACTGCCTATCAATTGCAGGCAGCGTGCCATGAAAATTGAAAATTAGCACAGGACAGAACAGAGCATCAGCTGAGAAGGGAAAGAGTTGTTGTGTTGTGGCTGGTTTGGGTTCCGCTAATTGCCAACCCCGTCTTCCCACTTCCATTCCCCTCTTCCCACCACATTTTCCATTGTCATGTCAATGGGATTTAATGGTATATCGACTAGGAGCTGGCAAATGTTTCAGCCTCTTTTTATTTTTTTGTTTATTTGAGAAGCTTTTGCAATCTGCGGACATTTGATTTATTGAGATGTCGCTGCTTGTTCCGATCTACAGCTTATGTGGGAACGCATTATATAGGAGCCACTGATAAGTCCAGAGAGTCCTTCAAGTTTGAATTATTGACAGAAAATACTTGATTTACTACATGTATTACTTTTATTTAATATCTTACAGAACACTAAATAGCAATCATTGGTATCCAGTAATAATATCAAACAATATTAATAAAAATAAAAAATATTTTAATTTTTCTGGTTCAAATCTATTTCATAATTTCTGTGTATCTATTTCTATTATTATCTTTACCTATATCAACTGTGGCAAACATACAATTGGAAGTACACCTGATTTTTATGTTTTGTTAAATAATTTTAATATATAACAAACATTTTGTGGTGCTTCAGAGCTTATTTAATTAATTAATTAATAAAAAGAACAAAATTGAATTAATTTAAAAAGTTTGTACTACATTAGTGTAAAGTTATATAAAATCATAATGAAAATATACATTTTTTTTAAATTTGTTAATCATAGAAGTGCACAAACTCTATAATTTAATCATTTATCATAATAAATTTGTGTTTCTATTTATATTTACCTCTGTCTATATCTACATCTATATCAATTAGTCATTGTATGCAGTAAATTATGAATTTTGGGAAAATAACATTATTTTTAATTAAACAATTAATATTAAGACCTATATAACCATCATATGATATGACAATGTCCATTTGTCTTGGGTTCCTTTAAATCTGAAGCAGGTCCAGTTTATTTTAGAATTTTTTGCGGGCCTTCCTCCGCAGCCATAAATAGTAATTAATAACAAAGTCGAATTACAAGGGAAATTTAAAAGATAGAGATTTCCGAATTATCATATGATTAATGAATAATGCATAATCTTTTGTTATTCATTGTTTTACATGAAAAAAGACTTAATGCTCTTTTTAGCCAGAAAAATAATGTTATCTGGTGACTAGAATGATCCAGTGTAATGTCGATTTTATTATAATTTGATCTCATATAAATTTGGTTCATTTGGTTTGAAAATTTGGATTATTTTGATTTTACTGAACTTTGATAACTTTGAACCACCATAACTTTGTCAAAAGTCAATCAATTTTTATGCGGAATGTAAATTTGAGCATGATTTTACCATCAAATTCGTTCTGCATTTACATTTTTTTCATTTTAGAAAATTTTTGAAAATCGAAATTTTTCGAAATTTTA
>JAWNLU010001016.1:0-65898 GCA_035042165.1 Drosophila kuntzei
CTATGGGGAATATTTCGATTTTTCTCAAATTAAGTCATTTTTTCAAAGTATTTAAATTGGTATTTTCGTTATGCTAACATCTTTAAAAATCTTCAAACTTTAAAGCTCTATACCAAAAAATGTTATATAACAGACCCCTGTTAAGCCATACAGCTGTTAAGTCAGCTGTTACTGTCAAACAGCACGTACTAAAAGATTGCACTGTTTTGCAGCTGATATTCAAATTGATATTGTACAAACGAGAAACATTTTTTGAACAAAATTTTGAATGGATATTAATTATACAGGTTTGTACTATGTGTTGGTTGTACTAACATTTTGTATCTGTGCGTGTTCTACTAAAATTTTGTAAAATTAGCAAATGGTTTTAAAGGTAATTTCTTGGAAAGAAATGTCAACTTTGTGGAGACATACAAAACAAAAATTAAGTTACATTAATGTACGTCCATATGTATGTCGTAGAACAATTAATTCTGATTTAAGGGTACTTTGTCTTAATGTGCACAAATCCGCACAATTTGCGCAAATTAAATTTTTGTAGGTGACTTTGAGCTTTAAAACGCGGCGCTGTTTGATGAATGGCGCAAGCAGATTTCTTACACAATAGTCCGTACCTTGATCAGATGTCCCCAAGGCTGCTATATGTTAAAGTGATCCGATCTTGATTTTAGATTTTTTTGGCCAAAATGTCATAAGAGTCATATAACCCACAAGTGGGTAGTTTGGTATGGATATCTTAGAAAACAAAAAAGTTTTTCATACAAGAACTTGCAATTTAACCGATTGTTTCTATGGGAGCTATATGATATAGTTGTCCGATTTGAATCATTTTTTCACAAAGTATTAATAAAATGATTATACACTAAACTTGTAAGTTTGGTATGGATCGCTTGGAAAACACCGAATTTGTATACCCTTTAAAATTAAAAAAGGGCGGTGCCACGCCCATTTTGCTGGCAGAGCTTCCTATTGATCTTAGAAGCCTAAGGCAAAAAACTAGACCAAAATATCTCATTCCGTTCTTGAGTTATTAATTTATATTCGAAAAATTTAAAAATTCCCCATAGTGCTGTGTTCTATTAACGATAGTTTTGCTTAAGGTGTACACACGTTCCTTCATGCTTTATCATTTCCGGAACTGCAAAAACCAAAAAAACAAACAAAAATTTCAGATTTTGTGCCTCATCGAAGTTTAGATACCCTTTTAAAGTTGTTAAACAATAAATAGTTAAGGGTTATAAATAATAGCATACTTTTTGGAGTATAAACGTAAATTTCCCTTAACTTTTGAGGAAATAAATATGAATTTGGAAACAGCTCTGATATAAGTTGAGAGTAAATGTATTTCCCTTTGAAGCGGATAATCTTCCGCTAGCTTTTGTTTTTCTGTCTTTTTCCTGTCCCAGACATATTTAGGGTTTGTTTGGTTCCGGGTAAAAGGGAGGCAAAACCCACCCACTGTGGGTTTGCACTGAATCGCTTAACAAACAATACACAAATCGTTGTTTTTCGGGTTGTTAGCAACACGCAACGCCGTTAATTTTTAATGGAAGCCAAGTTTAAGGGTTGTGTCGTACCGTAGAGAGTTTCTACTGAATTTAAATGCCTTGATAT
This sequence comes from Drosophila kuntzei, assembly GCA_035042165.1. Lineage (NCBI taxonomy): Eukaryota > Metazoa > Arthropoda > Insecta > Diptera > Drosophilidae > Drosophila > Drosophila kuntzei. The sequence goes on from JAWNLU010001016.1 coordinate 1,615, forward strand.
TTATCTTGCAGGTCTTAAAGCAAAGCTGAGCTAAGTAAATATAAAGAAAAACTGCCAAAATGGACTGGGATTGGGCTGTGGGCGGTATTTCCGCTGAGATACCACGTACAACGGGACCCGAGTGCATTAACTATATGACAGATCGTCGACGTTGGACCGAAACGGCGCTACTTTCAGTTCTATTTATTTACATAATGCAAAGCACATGGAAGAGTTTAGCGCCTATAAGATTGCCTCCACCACACGAAATACAAAAATCACACTCACCCATGCGACTCTTTCTCCTGATTAGTATGTCCTTAATCTTTGGAATTGAGATGGGCTTCAAATTGGCTGGACGCTCAATGATCTTTGCCCTGAATCCTTGCCATATACAAACGTGTGTACAGGTAAGTCCATTATCCCCAGTTGAGTTTGTTTTTAAAATTATTAAAAATTCAATTTATTCGTCGATTTCCATGAATTTGAATCGAAATTTTTTCAATTTAAGAATTTGCTGCTAATATTATAAATATTTATCCAAAAGTCTATAGAAATAAAGACTGAAACCCGGCTTTAAATCAAACCTCACAGAACCTTGAAATTTAGACTATGAGTGGTGTTCCAGAAATGTATGTGTTTTTGGATGGTTTTCGGTGGGTTTGTGTTTCAGAAACACAAATGTATATCCCGAAATCAACTAATAAACTTCCATAAACAAATATTACTAAAAAAAAAGGCTAGATTTCGTTAACAAAAATGATAGAGATTTCCAATTTTTATTTTTAATTGTATGCTAAATTTTATTCAATTATCATTTTTAAGTTCCTTAGGAATAGAACGCAATTCACAATATGCCATATTAAAAAAAACAATTTTTTCAACTTAATTTTAAAACACAGCCAAAAATAATTTTATTAAGTTTGTTTTCTTAAAATGTTAGGAATATTTTTAACTAAGAAAAATTGCAAAACATTTGAGAAAATAAGATCGAATCAAGCCATATCCCAAATTTTGAAGACTTGCAATTTTGTTAGAAATGTACATGTATAACTTTCATGGTCTTTTCTGAAAATCGATTTATCATAAAATTTCGAATTTGTTGTAGATTTATCTACTAGCTGCCAAGCCGACAAAGACGACAACAGCCTTATTTCGAATACAAATGAATAACTTGAATGGACCATTTCTGGCATTTATATTTCCGGAAGTCGATGGGCGGACATATCCGTTTGAACAGGCGACGTATTGGATTCAGCATGCCCTGCTGTACATTATACCCATTTACATATTAAGAAGTGGTAAATATTTGGAATATATTTATTTTCTTATACATATATCTAATTTGATATTATTTTAGGCGCCTATACTATTGAGGATACGAAGGATTTCAAGTGGTGTAAGATTGGCACGGCCTTTATGCTCTTTTACCATTTCTTGTTGCTCTCCCCGCTTTCAATTGTAAGTTTCATAACTTAAATGTGCTTTAAGCACTATAAAGATATATTTGTGATTACAGTTGACGGGTATTAATTTGGATCATATGTTGTGTGCGGCAATGGCGGATCCGTTTCAGGGCCAAAACTACAGATTATTTGCCTGTTGTCATCAGTCTTTACTGTGCCCAATTCTCAGCAAAGGAACTACTCTCCTGTTTGCCTCGCGGAAGAGCTACAGTTCCAATGAGAACGGCGTCCATCATGCTGTGGGCTGTGACGACTATACGCAATCGGGGACGGAGCATGTGCTCTATCATCAGTTGCCGCAACAGGAATATGCCACGCCGGAGTCCATTACTGCTGAGTACACGATGCCAACGACAAAGATTGACTAGTACAGCGCGAAAGAATTCATGTCAATTTATAGACTACAACAGATTCTTTTTCGGTTGAACTTGAACACATACTTAGAGGTATTGTGTCTCCTAGAGCCTGTAACGTTTTGTAGTTAGACCCATAGATCCTACAAATATGAATTCGAATGTTGGATGAAGCTGACTAAAAGATAGTGTACATAATATACATAATTAAGGCTAAAGATTTATGCTCATTGAGGTTATACTTCTTACTAATGAAACAGTTCAAAAGGTTCTTAATTGTTCAATTATTTGATATACATACTTAAATCTGGACTATATTAATATTTTACATATATAATGAACAGCAAAGCATACAATAATGTGTACACTTTAATCATAAGCGCCCAAAACAAAATATATTATCAAAATCAAAACAAACGTTTGAATTGAGCGACATTTAACAATTAACAAAAGAATGGACAAATTAAAAATTACGTTTGGCTTTACGTTTCAGAATCTTAAGTCGAAGTTCTGTCAACACTACTTGCAACCGCTCCTGGCAAAGCAAAGCATCCTCAAGCTAAAATGAAATTTATGTTTTAATCATAATCCAATTGAGTACAAACAAGCATTCAAATTACCTCCATGTGATTCAGCTGAAGAGATACACTTGCACAGATCGAATTCACTAACTTATGTTCTCATCCGTCACATTGTCATGGTGAAAATTCATCATATTTAAAATCCTGATACGGCTCGTGCTTCTTGTTCTCATCTCAACTTCTTGTTCGTTCATCTCTTGCAAGTACTGTGGCTCCATTTCGACGCTGCCTAATAAATCTTCAAGTAGGGAATCGTTAGAGCTTGTGTGGCCTCCACCGTTGGTTCCAACCTGGATGTTTCATTCATTTTGGTTTCGGTTTTCCTTTACTTATAACCTCATCGGCATTTGTCGTTTGCAAATCGCTTACCTTTGGACCAAATGTGTAATTTTTGATTTGACTTCTGTTGCTTGGCTGTGAACTTTGCATATTTGTGTATCATTTGTTGACTTTATATTGATTGGGTTTTCTATTGTTTGCAGCTTACAGGTTTGGTCACAACTGAGACGTATTTTTTAAGTTAAGTTATAATTGAGCTTTCAGTTTTGAATTAATAGCGCCCGAATTGTCCAATTAACGTATATTTTATTTGGTATTTCTAGTATTTATATAAAAAATATACCAAAACAAAAGAATGTTAGTGTGACCGTGTACGACAAATGCAACAATATCCTTTGTTGTTTATAAAACATGTTAAAATACCAGAATTCCATAAAAAAATCCGAAACTTGACAAAATTCATAAAAAACTTATAAAATTCGAACTTCAAAATTCTGAAAAATTTATAAAACGAACGTTTTCGGAAAAATTACCAATTAAGAATTTCGTAAATCAGTCAAGCGTTGCCAACCGTTTTGTTTTTGCTAGATGGCAACTTGGTTAAAAAGACTGATTTCTGATTTTCCCGTTACCTTTTTCACTTGACGACAAACTACTTGTTGATTCCGCGCGTCTTTCCATTTTTAATTTTAACATCATGGACGAAACCGAAGGACGTAGAATTCCATATATTCTTAATGGAAAGATTTTTAAAATCAAAAGGCGTAATGGAAATTCCGTCACGGTGGAATGCGTTTATTGCCCGGCGACGCACCAACTCCTCGGATTTTTAAACAGCACAGGCTGTTTTCACAGGCACATTAATGTAAGTAATATCCCCCACCCCCATCAGAATTGAGAATTTTATAATTAACAGTTTTTAACTTGGCAGTGTCGTCATCCACATTTAAAGGCAAAAGTAAAACAACTGAAATTTTTTTAGCTATTTTGTTAAGAAATTTAGCTATTGTTTATGCGTTCCCACAAGAAACAGCTATTTTTTCCTCAAAAAAGTTGGCAGCACTGAATTACGACCAGCATTGGCACAGCTGATCAATGTTGTTCTTATTAGAACGATAACTTTATCGTGCCGTGAAGTTCGCTCGAGCCTCAGCAGCTAAAAGAAAAACGTGTTTAATAAATTCGCAAAGTGTGCATATTTTTAATACAACGTGCAAAAATATGATAGAAAATAACAAAAGAAATCAATAATAATATTATGCATATGGCAAGAATTTAAAAACCGCTCAGCAAAAGTTTTGCGTCGCAACTGTGCAAAAATACCAAATTGGGAAAAGGAAAAGCAAGCGAAAAAAAAGTGCCTCGTAATTGATAAATGTAAAAATACACACTGAAAAGCATTTCTTGTGCTTTTATTTATGATAATTTGATAACAATAAGCAGCGGCAATAATAAATAGGCGCTGAATACGCCGATGAGCGCGTCACAATTGTGACTCGTCTGTGTGTGTGTTTCTTGTTTGCTTGTGTGTGTGCGTGCGTGCGGCCAACGAAGATGCGCGAAAATGTCAATTAATTGCTCGCAGCGACAACGACAAAAACAACAAGAAGCATAGGAGCGGCGGCGTCGACAGCAACTGCGACTGCAAAATTAGACGGCGCAAATAAACGTGGGGCCAAAAGGTGCGAATGAAGCGCAAGAAAAAGAAAAATCAATAGGCAACAGAATGCAAAAAATGTGTCGATATTGTTGTTTTTGTACTGAAAATCAAAGCTATAGAACAGCGAACACCGCAACCAATAACAACAACAACAATAAAAACAAAAGCGGGTAAAATCAACGCTATTAATAAATAATATTAAAGTATGCGTTGCCTACGCTAAATGATGCGTTGCATATGCCAAATTGCGTAATATTTGCCATTAAAAAACGGCCAAAAACTAAAACTTCGTCTAGTTGACTTCAGAACTGAGCTTAAAGTTCACAACTCTCTCGCCTTACAAGTGTGTCAGTGCGTGTTGGTGTGAGTGTGTGTGTGTTTACTTCAGTGTAAATTTCGGTCGGTTGCGCTCTCTGTCTGCGCTTCAGAGTGTGTGTGTGTGTGTGAGTGAGTGCGCGCGCGAGAGGCATGGCAGCCGCAACAGATGGCTCTGCCAAGACGGCGGCAGCGGCTGCTGCGTCCACATCGCTGCCATTGACAGCAAATGGCAGCAGCGCCGGCAGCACAAACAAATCACCAAAAATCAAAATAAACTCCCAACCGGTGGCCACAACGTCATCATCATCCGGTCTGCCAGCTTCTGTATCGCATTTCTACTACAAGCATGGCCTCTTTCTGTCCAGCTATCCAACATGCGCCTCCAGCATTGCCCTCATGGCGATTTTGCTTTCGTGGTAAGTTTATTAATTACATATGTATGTACATGCAAACATATGTACATATGTATGCTTTATAGCTGATTGCGCCTCCCAGTTCCGAATTTTTATATACATCCATACATACATATGTATGCTTGTATTTGTGTTCTTCTGCCGTTGTTGCTTTTCTCCACATAAGCGTATTTCCCCGTCTCTTATCACTGCGGACGGCAGTCCGCGCTAGTGACGAAAGCAACACATAGTGTGCAAAAGGCGACTAGCAATATATACACGCAGAATGGAAAATTTGCTATGACTGTCCGATCGGATTGAGTTATATACCGATCGAAAGGTATGACTTTACCTAACAAAAGTGCATACTAAGACTTTTGGTAACTCACCTGGTTCGTAAGATATGGGGTGTAAGTGGGAGGGGCCAAATTTTAATGATTGCAGCTAGTGGGGCCGTTGGAGCCTTTGGTAAAATTTTATAATTTTTAAAAATTCTTATTAAAAATACGCGTCGAATGATACCTTGATCATTTCAATCCGACATTTGGTTCAAAAGATATATTAATTTGAAGTTTTTAAGGGCCTTCTCAAAATGAGATGAAAAGTTTGTTGTCTGTTTGTCTGTTTGTCTGTTTGTTTGTTTGTACGAAGGCGCTGAAAAAGCTAAATTTTTCTGATGAGGAATTGTTTCTTATCAGAAATCTAGAAATGTTTGTTCTACGACTTTAGCGGGAAATAGCTAGTTTAGCGGGAAAAAGCTAAAACGTGATAAATTTGAAACACCCATTGCTTCCAATCCAAGAAAGCTAGAGATGTGTTCTATATGTCGTTAGAAAGGTATATTAGAGGGCTTTCAGACGTGCCTTGAATATTTTTTTGCAAAGTGCTCAGTAAAACGCTACAGGTGAAAAAAGAATTTTTAGCTTAAACTTTGGCGATTTATTAGAAAACGGTTCCGACGATTTTTATTAAATTTCAATATGTTGTAACATCTAAAATTTCGCGTCTTTTGATATATGACACATGTGTCTCAGCCATAAGGTTTGGAAGATATTAACGGTAAACTGAATATATACATTTTACTATTTACTATATGGTACTAAATAGAAAATCAAGCTTTGGTACAAAAAACTTTTTTGTTTTTTAAGGTTTCTCAACTTTGACAGAGTATGCATTTAAGTTAGTCTTACACATTATGTCCAAATTTAGTTCAAATCGGTCCACTATATCATATAGCTGTCATAGGAACGATCGGTTAAAAATCAAGTTTTAGTATAAAAACTTTGTTGTTTTTTCAGATCTTGATCACACTGTCAACATACGCATCTGGGTTGGTTTTATACATCCTGACCAACATTGGATAAAATCGGTTTACTATATTATATAGCTGCCCTATTTATTTTTTATTTGAAGTAAGCATTTTGATAATTTTATAGCAAAATTACACTGTCAGAATCATATTAAATTCCAAAAATTTCTGATATCTTCCAAAAAAACTTTTTAACAAAGTAAAAGTCTAGTGACGAAAGTCTTTCCTGCCCCAAAATTTCTGATATCCCATTTTGTGACGAACGATATTAAACTTAATATATAAATAATTATAAAATAAAAAGTTTGGCATTCGGCACTGCGCATTAAAATTATTTTTAGGTATACAGAATCAAGATCTTTACAATGTTCCGAATGCCAAACTTTTTATTTTATAATTATTTATATATTAAGTTTAATATCGTTCGTCACAAAATGGGATATCAGAAATTTTGGGGCAGAAAGACTTTCGTCACTAGACTTTTACTTTGTTAAAAAGTTTTTTTTGGAAGATGAGACCTACCCCTATGTGAAATTGCATGCATAAAATACATTAAAAAATTGTTTTGCCATTCTGAACATGACTTAATATGTCTATTGCCCTTGCGTTTTAACGGTCTTCATTTTAAGTTGATAAAAGGTTTGAAATAACCCCTAAACTATTAAATACCCAGATACAAAAACTTTCAAACAGTCACGAAAGCTAATTTTATAAGCTCTATTTTAAACCGATCGTTGCAGTGTCGTCACAGTGTTACAAATTACAATTTCGTCTGGTATTATAAAAAATGCAATTGATTGCTCTATTAAATTATATCATAAGTTTAATGTATTATTTAACAAACTGCTTTTTTAAAGTTACATCAATTCAAATGTAACCTTTTGAGTGTAGGTGCCATTAAATACCCTGTTATTATTAGCTGGAAAATAAAAGCTTACAAACCGTCACGAAATGTAATTTTAAAAGTTTATGAATTGCAATTTCGATTTAGGTGACATTAAATTAATAAATAAGTAAATACCCTTTAATGATCAGCTGGCAACTTAAAGGTTTTAAATAATCACGAAAGTTAATTTTAAAAGTCAATTTAAAGCCGATCGTTATATTTACTTACAGTGTTATAAAGTTCGCAATTTTAAGTTCGCGTGAAATTTGCAATAATGTTATTTATTGTTCTATTAAATTCAATCTTATAATTTTTTTATTATTTACTAATAAGCTATTTTTTTTGAAGTTGCATCACTTCCAATTTAATTTTCTGATATTAAATTCTTCCCGATGCTCAAAAAAAATAGTTCCATAAAATTGTGCATAAATAAAAAAAACTTTTATTATGTAAATATTTTATTAATTTAAATATCGAGTAAGTTGAATCCTTGCAGAACTTATAGTGCTTTTTAGAGCACGTGTATTACCTGTAAATATTCAAATTGAAAACTGAATCAAACTGATTTACGTTTCTATTAATGCACTGACATAACCCCTGTGAAATATACTGATTGCAAATTAGCTTGACTTGCAATTAGATAATATTATTGATTATCAGCAAAAAGAAAAAATGAAATATTATTGAACCCGTAAAGCATGCGTCAATCGGGCTATATTATATAGAATATATGTATATACAAAATAATATATATAGAATTTTTCGCTTCTTGATAAGCGACATGCATATTGTTGCATATTTTAATGTAATCAAATCAATTGATTTAAAAGGGTCAAGTATGTATGTCCAGATATGTATGCAAAATGTACATATATATATACCGATAAATGATATATTATATAGTAGAATGATATAGATGAATCTCCGCAGAGGTTTTTTTTCTTTAAAGTTTGGAAAATTCAATCATATCCTCTAATGCTGTTCTATTTTATTTTTAGATCTCGCACAACTTTTAACTTATTCAATCTGTACAGATTTTTCTATATATATATATAATACATATACTCGCTGTACTGCCACGCGAACAAAGATTTTTATCAATTTCAATGATGATTTCAAATAAATAAACAATGTCTAGACCTCACAATGTCCCCGAAAATTCTCATATTGCGGCACGGTTTCCGATAGATAATTGAAATTATTAAATTATGTATTAAATACTACACACAAATACATACACACTTAACACGCACAACACATGTGCACGAAATTTAATAGATAGAATTCCAGTCGGAATTATAAAGAGGCGTTTTAGGTAGCGATGAATAAGCGTCAGTTGGAAAACCACAATATACTAGCATAACCTGTAATTATAAACAAATAGTGGGGTATATACAATTATTATGCATTTAGAATACTATAAAATAGCGGGAGGGAAAGAACTTTTCCTAAGGAAATTATTGAACAGACATAACATTTAGCTTTTTTAAAGCATTTCTATAGGTATTATTATTCCTTAGTATATAGTTTCGATACATTTCATACAAGTTACTTCTTGTTTGTAAAATTGAATCGAATTGGAACTTTTAGGATTTCAGTTCAAAAAATATTAATATGTAATTATATAAAAATACTATGATTTCAAAGAAGATCTTTTTAATAAGATCAATATATAAATTTAAAATCTATTCAATAAGATCAATATTTTAATTTAAAATAAAAATTAGTTTCAAAACGAAGATTACACCTTAACAACATAATTGCATTTAATGTAATAACCGAAATTAACCGGTTTCGGTATAGTAAAAAAGTTTTGGTTCGGTTATGGTTTCAGTTACGGTTACCAAATTCAATCGGTTAATACCGGTTAAAGGTTGCGGTTTCGATTAATGTTTTAATCGCTATACAAAACCTTTATTTTTTAACCGATATTTGTTTCGGTATTAATTCCTAATATTATTATATTATCTAATAGGTACTAATGTGTGATCCACCACAAGTATAGAATGATTATTGATTTTAATTACCTGCTGAATGTCCTCAGTGTGATACCTGGTACTGATTGCTTTTTACCAACTCTGAATATAGAGTTTTTACAAACTTTTAGAAGATGTGGACAGATTTATAAAAAAATGTATTTTGTAGTAGACTAATTTGTCTAAAAAGATATCATGTCATTCACGATGTACCAGTTTCTAATGCATCGCAAGTAAATAAACTTTTTTTGATTGAAATTACCTGTTATACTCTTTCTCTCTCTCTCGTTCTTTATTCCCCTCTCTTTTCTTAATTAACAGCTGCTAAACTAAGCCCCTAAAATAATTTCAGTTGCCAACCCAGCCACTGTTCTGGCCTCTTATCAGTTTTTGTAATGCAGCTAAAATTGTGTTTGATCAGTTTTGTCCAAGTCTCTTATCAATGGTCAAAAGCTATTAAAATGTTGGGCTCGGTCGTGCCTCAGTTGTTGTTGATGTTTTTATTGTTGCTTTGGCCCGCTAACCTTGAATAATATAAAAACGAATTTATTGATAAATCAAATACAATTATGATGAGGCGAAATGTTTGAGACACGCGTTAGGTGACAAACCCAATGTGGCGTTGACAGCAAAAAGAACAAGAGCAACAACAACAATAATAAAATCAACAACAACAAGAATTTCCACATTAACAACATTAACAACACGTTTAACAACAAAACTCGTAAAAACCAACACGCGTCCAAATTAGAAGAACTAGAAACAGACTTTGATTATGTAAATAGATTAATTCTCACACTCCTCTCTCTCTCTCTCTCTCTCTGTTTCTTTTAGTTATCCATTGATGAACATACCGTTACCTGGCACCATACCCACCAAAATTGTGCTTCCCTATGAGGGACGTTACACGCCTCTTTTTGGCGAGGCATCGCCAACATTGTCAACGGCCTTTAATCAAAGTGGAAGCAGTGCATCAGCTGGTGGAGGATCAACCCCTACGACTCCGCCAACGCCACCGCCCCCGTCACTGTTCAATGGAAGTAACAGCGATCGGGGAAGTCTGCCATGGGCGCAGAGCAATCCGGCGTTGTACGTGCAACAGATTACGTTGCGGGTTAGCGTGTTGCCTTGGTCCGATGAGATGCAGCTAATGGATGCGTTTCGAGCGCCGCTTTATGAAGTTTTTAAATTGCTCGAAATTGTACGCAATCATCAGAGCAGCGAGAAGTAAGCAAACATCGAGATATATACATATATCTACATATATACGAGTAGTACATGACATTGCCTTTAATTGAATCAAATTCCCTACGCTTTCAGTCAGCGCACACTGGAGCAAAATTGTCTGCATGTGGAGAATGTTAAGCGTGGTGCCCAGGGTCATCTGGAGCAGATCTTTCCGGAATACGGCTGCCTGTTGCTATCACCAGCGAATCTATGGACACAAAATGCCCAAAACTTTACCAGAGATACGAATATACTAAACACCATCTTTCAGTATCATGTAAGTGTTAAAACTCTCGACCATAAAGTGTGTTTGTGTGTGTGTGTGTATCTGTGTCGAAGGGCTAATGGGAAATTGCATCACTTAAGCGGCAAATTGATATTTGCCCAGACACTTGACATGCCCATCATTCCAACTAGAGTGCACTTTGTAACTGAGCTCTATACCTAATTTTAGAATGGATGATTTAAGTTTTGTCACCTAGTTTAGCTACAGATAATTATTTTTCGAGAAATAGCACTTGATTCGCATTTGAATTTAATTATGCAAAACTTTTGTAAATGGACAGTGGTATCAGTTAAGTTAACATTCTCTTAAAAGTAAAGATGTTATTCTTTACGACTTTAATTTAAATTTTAAAAATTTATAGTTGATTTCTAAATTAAGAAGCATAAATCTAAAAATAAGTTGAAGATATTTTTTAAGTTTATAGTAAACTGAAGTACTGTTAAAGTAACGCTGTTAACGTTAAGTTAACATTATATTTATTTATTCTGTACTGTTAAAGTAACGCTGTTAACGTTAAGTTAACATTATATTTATTTATTCTGTACTGTTAAAGTAACGCTGTTAACGTTAAGTTAACATTATATTTATTTATTCTTTGCTATTTCAATTTATACACATATTTTAAATTGGTAGTTGATTGCTAAATTGCTTAAGTTTGCATAATTAAAACTCAGAAAAATAGTTAACAATATATATACTTTGTTTTTTTAATACCAAGCTAACATACTAACAATTAAACTGATTAAAGTATTTATTCTAAAAATAATAAAAAGTGTTAAAATTAAAGAAATACTCTTTTAGTCCAATCTTGTATGTTACTTTTAATAAATATAGTAAGGTCAAGAATGTTTATTTAAAAACTATTTAAATGTCAATATATTTAATAATTCAAAGAAATTAATGGTATGTCAGCTATATTAAAATGATATATATTATTCAACACTTAACAGAGTATTAACAGAACAACATATTTACCTTACTGTCTGAGAACGTATCGTTAGATACTCATTATGCATATTCGAGTACCTTCATAGTCTCGACTTGAGAATGGGCTAGACCTTTGGTATATTCTTTGTTTGTTCCTCTAGATAACTCGACGAACATATTGATTGTGCTAATGAAAAGGCACACACTATTCAGCAAAAGCTCGTCGCACACCTGCCAATATATATATATACATGTATGTATATATATATAAAGTGAGTTTGTTTATATATAGATACTTATCTATCAACTACTTCAGCTTTGCGACTCATGATTCATAAAGTATTTGTATACAATCTCATATTTTGTTTGGTAAACGGAAACGGGCCTTGAACCTGTGCCAATTAAACGAGTCCCCCAAAATGTTTAAAAACTTTTCTCCATAATAAAGTCTTGAAAATGAAGAGAATATTTTCGATAAGCAAATAAGTGTTTCCCAACTATAATTCATTATAAAAAGTTGTTTACAATGACAAAAGATAATGTAATCATAAATATAATAATAAAAAAAAGATTGATTGGACTATATATTGATTAGGATTGTGAAGAATACTTGAGATTAGTCCGAATTAATAAATCTTGAATTAAATAAGATTTCTGAGTAACATTTACATTACAAAGAAAAGACAAGTGGAAATATTAAACACTTGAAAATGTGTAGAATTTGGATTAGATTTGTATAGAATGATAAAATTTTTTGGAACGTGTAAAAAAACCTACAAAAATGAATTGTCTAGATTTTTTTTACAATTCAAGGAAATGTTTTAGTTCTGATTCGAATTTAGGAATTTAGTTCGGAGTTCATTTCGGATCCTTGATAAAGCTATTTATTGTGTAGGGAATAAGATTGATAACAAAAGTTCCTCGTTTTAACTATGTGATTCACATGACAGTTAATCAATCAAAGAACCCGTTCCAGTAATTGAGGGATTTGTTATAGATAAGCAAACCATCGATCAATTATCTATATCCCCTATCTATTTGTAACTCTCGACTAATCGGTCGTTCCTTTCACTTTCAGAATCTACAAAAATCGAAAGTTTCGACAGCGGAAATGCTTTTTGGATTGCCCATGCAGGATACGGGATTCAAGCGTTATCCGCTCCGTGCTCGCTCTCGGATCATACAGTATGCGATGACACTGATCCTCAAGCAGAACGATGCCGAGTATCTGGAGACGCTGAAGGAGAAGTTGCTCCGATATTATCCACCGTTGACTGCGGTGCCGTCTGGAGTCGAAGAGGAGCCATCGACGATAACGTACATCTTTTATCCGGGGGAGTACAAGATCTGGGAGTTTCTGCCCCTAACCGTGGCCTTCATCCTGGTCTTTGTCTACGTTTATTTCTCCGTGCGGAAGATCGATGTGTTCCGTTCCCGTGTCCTGCTGGCGCTTTGCAGTGTGATCACCACATTGGGCAGCCTGGCCATGTCGCTGGGTCTCTGCTTTTTTTTCGGATTGACTATATCATTGCAGTCGAAGGATATATTCCCGTACCTGGTTATACTGGTGGGATTGGAGAACAGTTTGGTGATAACCAAAAGCGTTGTCTCTATGGACGAGACTTTCGATGTGAAGATCCGCGTGGCGCAGGCTCTCAGCAAGGAGGGCTGGCACATATCCAAGACACTGCTGACGGAGATTACCATATTGACCATTGGATTGGCCACCTTTGTGCCCGTCATCCAGGAGTTTTGCATCTTTGCCATTGTCGGCCTCATCTCCGACTTTATGCTCCAGATGCTGCTCTTCTCCACAATTCTGGCCATGAATATCAAGCGGGCGGAATACACAACCGAGGCAAAGCATCTGCCCAAGATGATGCTTAGCTGTACGATGGGTAATGGCCAGCACGGATCTGGTTCATTGGGTCGTCAGGAATTTCGTTTCTTTGGTGCAGCGCTGCCAACGCTTCCGCCATTTGTTCCCGGCACCTTTCAACGCTCCCAATCGCATCCGAAGCTGTGCTTTGCCGATGGCGTTGGCGCCGATCGCGCCACGTTAGTGAATGGACATGCCGGACATGGCACACAGGAACCGCGCATTCCCAAACGTATAAAGATTGTGAATTTCTGGGCGCGCACACGTTTCTTTCAACGTGCCTTTATGATCTGGATGAGTGTCTGGATCTGCTCGATTGTCTACAATTCGGGCTGTCTGGAGCAACTGTTCAGCATGCAGAGCAATGGCACCATGAGCACCGCCTATGAGCTACAGCGTCATCTCCAGGCAACTCGCGGTGCCGTCAGCAGTTTCTTGCAGGGATTCAAGCAGACGGGAGAGCGGCAACTGGGGAATACACCCAACTACGTAACACCAGCTGCAGATCGAGAGGAGTCGCTACATGAGATTAATGAGACGGCAGCAGAGCTGCTTCGGCTGAGATATCCTAATTTTGAGCTTAACTATTTTCTGTCCAATTTCCATTGGTCGACCATCATGAAGCAGTATAATGTATCACTAAGTGGACAATATGTGACCCTGTTGCCGACCATTAGGTTGACCCATGCCATATCGCCAGAGTTGGCGACGCTGTTGCGCAATCCGCAGGAGCAACTGCAACAGAATTTTCAATGGAAGGCTCTGGCCGCGGCCCTGGATCCCCTGGACTTTAATGATGACGATGTGCGACGGGAGTCACCAATGGTTATGCAGGGCGGGATGCCCCTCGTGCCCAAGAGTCCCATGGAGATCTTCTTTGCCATTTTGCTCTGCTGCATCAGCATCTTTGTGCTCTGCTACACGATGGTTGTCTTCTACCGTTGCATCTGCACCCGCAACTATGCCGAGTGGCGTTCCAGCTGGCATGAATCAGAGGCGCCACACACACAAACTGAGCATATTCTGGAGGGTGTGCCCACCCAGATTGCCGGTCACAAGCATCGAATTGAGTGCCTCGTCTCGGATGGTAATTATATCATCAGCTGCTGCCTGAAGGGACAGATCCGTGTCTGGGATGGACGCAGTGGCGAGCAGTTGACCAGCATTGAACGCAACGATATGCAGATTGCCCAACCACGTCAGGATGGTCAGACCCTGCTACGCAAGCTGTACAGTTCGCCGGTTTGGTGTCTGGACTACTTTGATAATCTCATTGCCGTTGGCTGTGCCAACGGACGGGTCGAACTGTGGGAGGCACCCGCCGGTGTGCTCAAATGCGCCTACCAGGAGGATGCCAAGCGAAATCAGGGCATCACTCACATCCATTTGAATGGAGATCGAGTGATTGTTGCCCGGCTGAACGGACGACTTGATTTCTATCGTCTCGAGACTTATTACAAGGGCAAACAGATCGATTGGGGATTCACCTCCGCCTACAGACGCAGTAAGTTTTCAATTGTCAACGATAACAGTGTACCAATCGATAAATACAGCGCAGCGATAAAAGTTACATTTAGCTATTATTATTAATCGATCTCGAACGTATTATCGAAAAAACTGATCTGGCAACATTACCATGTACATATATATATATTTAATCGATAATCGAGTGGATCGATAACAAAAAGTTACTATTTCGCCATTGATCAAATTTACAGTTATTTAAAATGCTGTTTTCATTTTATCTATTTAAACAGCTCACGTTCGCACCGGCTCCACAGGTAGTCTTGGGCTGATGTTGCAGCAGCAACAGCGCAGTCAACAGGATGCAGCACAGAAGACAACAAAGGAGGAGATGAAGATCACACTGGAGGGCGTGAGATTGGCACATCAACAGCCAATTACTTGTATGCAGGTGGTCAATGACATGGTTTTCACCGGCAGCCAGGATCACACTCTCAAGGTGAGTTCCTCAATCATTGAAGCTTCGTTTAGAAAATCCTATAAGTTATTTGTTTATCCACAGGTTTACTGCCTTAACAAATCGGATGTGGAGTACACGCTGCATGGACATTGCGGTCCGATAACATGCCTCTTTGTAGATCGTTGGCAGCCTGGCACTGGAGGATCTGGCTCACAGGATGGACTATTGTGTGTTTGGGATTTGTTTACGGGCGCCTGCATGTACAATATACAAGCGCATGACGGTGCCGTCAGCTGTCTTGCCTGTGCGCCCAGCTATGTCATCTCATTGGGCACTGATGAGCGTATTTGCGTATGGGAACGCTTTCAGGGCAATCTACTGACCACCATTAACATCTCAAATGCATATTCAAGTTTGTTAATGCTAACGCCATCTCTCTTAGTCACTAGCAAGATGGGTAAGTCGCCTGTTCCACTTCACTTTCCTTTTGAAAAACTAATGAAGATTGTTCCCGCAGGATCGCTCATTGTGTGGGATGTGCGGACGGGTCAACCAGCCCGTGAGGTTAAACTGGACTTTGCCAATCTGCAGCTTTGTCCCAAAATCATGATGCTCGCCTGCGATTCAGTTGTTTGCGACTACGGCAATGAGATACGTGTTGTCCGGTTTCCCATTGTGGCCGACAAGTGTCACTAAAAGCCGACATGAATTTATTTTCTAGACCTATATATTAAGTTAATTATAAATTCGAGCAACAGAACGATTCTGTGGGTCTGATATAATTTTAAATGTAATCTTACTGACGCATTCATTAATTTATAATTTAGGATTATCATTTTAAATCCGTGGCGTTGTGTTTTTTTCTTTATGCGGATACCTAGTATAATACATCTAGATATATATATTTTATAATATACATATAATGTATTTCAATAAGAACTTGGATAACATATTCAATTAACATATATATTTTTGCATAATACCATACATAGTGTCTTAAAACGCCTCAGCATAATATTAAACGACTAAATGTTAAATTATCTATATTTTATATATTTATTAGACTCATTGTACGCTTAATTTTCTATGTGAAAAGTAAATCTGCAAAAAAAAAATGCTCCACTATTTACTTTGTTTTTAATTGTTTAACAAATTCTTTATTGAAAAGAGAAATTAAATATAAATGCAGAGTCAATGGGATTTACTTCTTCAATTTTATAAATTTGGAAGCAAATTCGTAAACGCCCACCGAGTTGTTATTCTTCTGATCGTACTCCACCCAATCGTCTTCGGACAGGTCTACATCCTCAAAGGACTGACCATTCTCTGCAGATTGCACTTTCCAGCCGGTGCGGGGAGAGAATTCCACAGGTTCCACGCCGCGGCAATCAAAGACAACGATAGTCTTAAAGCTGCCGGCATCATCCGCCGTGTAAGCCACTACAATAATGTAACAATATAGTGAAAGCATTAAAATAACAGATGTAATGGCTTACCGCTTGACTTTTCCACAACATCAATGCTGTTCTCACGTCCACACATTTTGCATTTCATGTAGAAGTTGAAGCCCTCGGAATTGCGTGTGTCCTGCTGTACGCGCTCTGATTCGATGACGTCGTGCCATTTATCCGATGTTTCGCCACAATTGCTGCATGTCAGTTTAAAGAAGAATGCATAGTCGGCATCCGTTTCCAACTTATCAATATTTTCCAATGTAGCTGAGATTTGAAGTCCAACGCGAACCATTTTACTCAAAATGCAATAAGCCGATTGACGCACAGCTGTTTAGATAGTGCTGCCAGATAACTTGAAATTGTGGCGGTCGATGAATTTCAATCAAGTTGGCAGCTTCATTAGCATAAGGCACAGCTGCATTTTAACGAGGTGGCAGCGCTTGTCTTTGTCGAACAGAAAAGCGTAAACAACATTTGGAAAAATAATATTAAATAAACAAAAAACAGTAATGGATTTAAACATGAAACCGTCATTAGCTGTCGATGAAATGTTCTCAGAAGTGGCCGGCTACATGGACATGGAGGAGGTAAGCAAACACGAATGTTGAAGGAATGCTGGACTGCAATTATTTTTACAATTTTGTAATTGCATTTTGCACAGTCGGGCAGCGCCACAGGAATGATGATGGATCACCTGCCCACACCCACAAACGACAAACATGTGCATGCTGATTTTTACAATGATTTCGACGATCTATTCGATGATGATGACAACTGGGCCAAAGTCAGGGGTGGAAACGACAATGGTTCCAAGTAGAAAAGCAAAAATAATTTTTGTCTATTTGATTAGGTACTTTTACTTTAAAATAAATGAAATGTAATATTCGATAATCGTAAAAGACTATTATATTATATATCACAGAAAAAACAAGCTTTCCCATAATTTCACTTGACTCTGATTATTTATTAACTGTTTTACCTAAATTTCTTACGTATAATTTCATATATTAAATACACTACTAGAATTAAATTCTTATCAACTGGACAGCTGCAACTCCGCGCGCTCCTCATCTGTCATAGGCTCCACGACCTGCAGACAGGCATTGGCAAATTCAATGAAAAGTGGTTCTTGCATGGCGGCTGTCATAGTTAGATTTGCATTATGCGCAACATCAATCTGCTGCAGCAGCGAACGCAGATGGGGGTTGTACAGCAGCTGACGCAGTGGCTCGTTGTTGTCTGAAAGCAGATTAACTAAAATTTAGAATGATTTTTGGGTGGATATTGAGGGGCATACCCAATTTCTGGAGCAGAGCCGGCTGAATGGTATCTTCGGTACTGAAGGGTGCGTAAAGCGTTGGCTCCTCTTCTGGTGCAAGCTTGCCAGGCTGTTGGGGGCGAGTTGTCTCTTCTGATCTGGCAACTTCCTCACATTGCGTCGTTTCCTTGTGCTTTTGATAGCAACTCAAAGAGCAGCTGAACGGATATTCATTAATTGCAATTACAGCACAGGACTATGTAATTTGTCTACTTACTACGGAGCTAAGCACTTGCTGCATTTGTATTTATTTGTTAAGTTCACACAACTCACGCACTCCATTGTTTTGAACCGATAAATAAATAATAGCGTGCTTATTATATAGATCAGCTGTTGAATGTTCCAGGCCGCTTATACCACGTATGCACGCCGTTGAATCATTGAACAGTTGTTCAATATGATAGGCCGCGTCTTTTGTTGTCGGCGTCTGTTTTCAATTTTTTGCGGTAGAGTCTCATAAAGTTTACAAAGAAATGCATTACGCATAAAAATATAAGAAGCATAATTTCGTTCTTCTTCATTTTCGCGCTGTATAAAAATAAATAAGATAAATGAGAATGAAATTTAAGTGTAACAGAAATTCAAACGTGTGATTTAAGTGTTAAGCAGAAGAATATATACTTTTGACATTTGAAACTGTTTCGGAAGTTTTTAATTTATTTAAGGTGAGTAGTAAGAATATTGTTAATTGATAATTTTAATGAATTTTGGGTGTTTCTTACCCTTTCGTGTGGTGTATTTGTTTCTGTCTTGCGAAACATTAAAACGCCACCTATGCATTAAATTTGGCACTGGTGCGCCATCTTTTGTATGTTTTCAAAAAATTCAATACTATCGACAATCTTTCGTTATTCGCCGCTGGAATTTTTTGGCGTTTTAAATTTTAATTTCTCAAACAGGCGCGCGATTCAAATTTTTGCTCTAATTTTGAAACATAATTAATTATTGATGAAAATTGTTAATTCGGAAATAGTTAAAATTAGGGGAATAATTTTGAATATGGTTTCAACCTCGTCAGTCCTCGGGGGAAGAAGTTACAAATTTAATTTTAAAAACAATATAAAATTAAGAAAAATCCAAAAACAAATTAGGGAAAAATTTTCAAAATTCTAGCTTCAAAATTAAGAAAAATTCATAAAAAGAACTTTCTAAAAGTGTTTTTTTTCCTTCTAAAAGTGGTTTTCGTCGTCGGCGACGAAAAATGGGAAAGTCGTTTAATTTTGATTGTCTTTTGAGACCTCGCGCCTTAAATGTCAGTGGAAAATGAGTAAAGTGGCCCACATACGAATGTATGTATGTATGTATGTGACCTAGCATGTTTGCCCTGCAGCTTTTTATGGGTGTCATGATATTACAACAACAACAACAAATGTGTACTAGACGGCACGTTATCGCGTGGTGCTAAGAAAACAAACAATTGGCTTATCAACAGGGGGGCGGGTCTGAGTGAGTCTAATAGAATATGGAAGGAAAAAGTTATTTTTTGTGGGGTAACAATCTCAAGCCTTGACAGGGGAGAGTGCTGCCCTGAAAGAACTGTACATTTAATTGTAAAAAAAATTATTACCAAATTTTTAAACTCTAGTTTCAAAAATGTCCAAAAGATACTTCTTATTTAAAAAAAAAGATACTTTTGGAAAGGATATATAACGAATTCCATCGAATTGGCAACGTTTCAAAAAATTGTAAGTTTTTCAAAGGGAAACCTTAAATAACCACTTCATTCGACTGGTATAAAAAGCAGTTCTTAATTCAAAGCTTTTTCATATTGTATGTGCCATTCGCATATAATTAAAAAAAAGCGAATCGACAACAACAACAAGTAAAAAGTGAACAACTTTATAACAATATAATATAAAGTACTGAAAAATCGACAACGGCAACGGCAACGACAACAACAGCAATCAAATGACGGTCGGCGTGTCCACAAATTGCAAACACATCCTGCACACGAAACGGCCAGGAGTTGGCCAGTGCTATCAACACAAATACACACACAAACACACACACACATTCTCTTACACACAAAGAACAACAAAAAAGAAAACGGGCAGCCAGCAAACGAAACTTAGTACAGTTGTTCAGCAAAAACAACGTACAACATTGGTGGCAATAAATGACTTCAATGACTGACTGACTGCCTAGCCCTGGTGCTAGCAAGGGAAGCGGAGGGTTAACAGTTTGGGCCATATTTTGGGACACTCCAGCAACAACAACAACAACAGCAACAACAACAACAGCAGCAGCACATTTTTTTTCTTTGTTAACAATTGCATTGCACAAAAAGATGCCAGCAAACAAAGCCCAACACTAGAGAAAGAGAGAGGGCGAGGGAAAGGGAAAGAGGGAGAGGGAGAGGGGTAGGGGTAGGGGTAGGTAACATGATGGCGCCTCTGCCGCTTCCGCTGTTCGTGCAGCACAAGCGCGATAATTGCCAGCGTTATCCGCTCGGCCTGCCAGTCAAATAGGCGCTGCCTGTGCCTGGGCTTTGGGTGCCTCTCGCTTTCGCTCTGAGCCTCTCTCTCACTGCTAGAACTGGAGCTGGAGCTGGAGCTAGAGCCTGAACCTGAGCCTTCGTGTGACTCGCCTACTTTTGATTTACAACATTCGTGCAACAGCAGCAGCAACAATTTCGGTGTATGTATCGCAGCAATAGCAACAGCAACACAAAAAATGAACGAAAGCTTATCTGCCATCCACCGAATATTTAATACCCTTGCAGAGCGTTGTATTCAACGTTACTTTGACAGTTGCATGAATAATATAGTAATCTGATAAAAAATATTTTAGAGTAGTTGACATATTTCTAGAAACAACATAGTTTTTATTGCTAATAGATGATTTTCTTCCGATCGTCCCTATGCCAGCTATATGATATATTAGTCAGAATTTATTCACATTTTGTCAGGATGTAATACCAAATACTTGAGTTATTTATTTATTTAACGACAAATAAAAGCAGCTGACAAATTTTCAAAAATCAAAATAATATAAAAAACTATGCTTTGAAATAAACAGATAATCATATTCTACTACAATTTAAAAGAAGAAAAAAAATTTATAAAAATTTATAAATATTTATTTCTAGAATTGGAAAAAACTCAGATAACCCCATTCAAATCAATAAGTATTTGTGTAGTTAGTTGTAATACGGATATATTTACTATACGTATTATTATTAGTATGATTGGGGTATAGGAAAATAGAGGATTATACAGGATTTTAGAGGATATCTACAGAAACAACAAAGTTCTCCATAATAAAGTTTAGTTTTCGTATGATCGATTTCATGGCAGCTATTTAATATATAGCCCGATTTAAACAAAATATTTTCAGGATAAATATAACAATACCCAATGGACAATCCTTCGGATTAGTTGACGTATATCAAGAAACAACAATGTTTTTATTACTAAAGCTTGATTTTCGTCCGATCTTTCAAATGGCAACTACATATGTTTATATATACTTTATGAAGTTTTCCATGCCTCCTTTAGGCGTTACACAATACGTGGCAATACTATAATACCCTCTATAAGGGTATCAAAAGGCAGAAATGGACATCAAATGCAAACAACAAGAAGCGAAAAAGGCGGCACACGCTAGTGCCTGGGCCAGAAACAGCAGCTGCAACTGGAGTTGCAACTGGAACGGGAACTGCAACTGGCACTGGAGGTGGATATGGATATGGAAATGGAGATGGAGATGGAGGTATAGTAACCGCCTGCAGGTGTCGTTCGTTAGTAGTTTTCAGCGTTTTTTGCTGCCAGCCAAAAGCCAAAAGCGATATAAATAGATAGCGGCACTTTTCGCTTGGTTCGTCCTTCCTCTACTTCCTCTTGTCTTTTGTATTTCTTTACCTTTTTTTTGCTGAGGGCGGGGCGTGCTTGGCAATTGGATAGATTGACAGATCATGCAAACATAATGGCAGCATATTGTGCATATTATAAATATTAAATTACATTCAACAAACTGGCATTTAATACGATTTCAAATCAAACCAAAATGATCCACGTTACTACAGCGCCATCTGTTGGCTAAACTGTCAACCAACAAACAAGATTGGAATATTCCATTTAAGTTTTCATTGAATAATAAATAATTGATCAAATAATTTTAATTTATTATATTATATTATTATACATTTTTCTTATGATTTGTCCTTCTTAGTCAGTTTTTTACCTTTTCTTTTATTTACTTCTCTATAATTAATGAAATTGTTTATTTTATTACTTATTTTCGTAGTCAGATTTACAACAATTACTTCAGTATATTATTTATTTATCTTGTCCTTCATTTTTAGAGATGTCCAATAATAACATAATTATACTATTCTCCATGGTCACTTTATTTACATTTTAATTACGGGTACATCCATGATGTACTAATTATTAAAAAATGCCACTTTGTTTAAAACACTTTTACTATTTACTCATCACAATCGCCTTACTTATATTTATATCTAGTCCTCCATGGTCACTTTTTTCCCGCGTTTCTTATTGTCATTCTATCATTTACTCGTAATGCTGCAATTCGGGAACTTATCAGATATTTGAAAATACTTAAGCGCACTTTAACGACCAGTCGACGGCCTTAAAAAAGAGGCCATTAAATTTGGAAGGGGCATGGAAGTGCAGAGAAAGGGACGGGATAGGGGAGATGGGGGTTAAATCTAGTGGTTCATAATTTATAACGCAATCACGTGCCGCACTCGCCACTTTCCCCCTCTTGGGCCGCCTCTCGTCTAGTGCAAAAGGCAAAGGCGCCAAAAATATGAATACATATATGAATAGAGAGCGACTAAATAATTTGGAAATGATTTACAATATTGCCAGGCATAGGCGAAGGCATAGACAACGTTAGATATGGGAATGGGGTAAAGGGTGAAGGGGGGCTGTCCATAAATCTAACGGCATGACGAAAAGATGCACTGCAGTCGGAGAGTTTGCAAACCCCAAAGAGAAAAAATGGACAAAAAATTACAGGCTGCAGTCGTGGAATGATGCATGACTGCCAAGTGGCGATAGACATGGTGAACTGGTTGTTGATGGCCACAAAAATACTCAGCTCAGGATCAGGACAGTGTTCAAGTTCTGGCCAAATTTGTCATATTAAAATGCATGTCCCGCGGCGCTAATTCAGTTATATATCGCCAATGGGCCTAATCTAGCGGGAATTTCTTCTATATGATCCAAAAAAAAACCTCAATCCTCCTGCTGCTGTTCCTATTTCTGCTCTGTTCCAGCAGCTCCGATAATTGCAATGGCTGCCATTTCAATTTGCCCGCTGCCAGGCAGCTTTGATAGATGGCGCCCACCCGTTGTTCCCGTGTCCCCTTGTCCGTCCATTGTCCAACGCCGTTGTCAAACATTTCGCGCCTTGGCCATTTGTCTTTATCCTGTTGTTGTTGTTAGTTATTGTTTTGTTGCTGTTACACTTACCTTGCCGCGAGTACAACAACTTTGTCATGCACTTCGTTCAGCTAAGATACTCATTCTTTTTTCTTAAATTTCTATTTTTTTTAAATATTATTTTAACTACATTTGTATTATTTTATATTTATTTTTATCGCTTTCGAGATTATTTACGAGTCTCCTTGAAACTTATCCATTATGTATTTGTGTCCTAGGGAAATATTGTTAATACATTTGAAATTTCCAGTATAATCACTTAATTTAATAGAAAAATTTAGTCTTTATCTAATATTATGCAGCTCTCAAAAGTATGCTTTACACATTTACTGAAGTTAACATATTATATTTTTTTGTATAAAATATACCTTATATTTGCATTTTAATATTAATCAATAAATTAATTAACCTGTATACAATGTCAGATTCTTTATACATGAGATTTTCATGTATGTTATCTAATTTTATTAATATTCTTACATTAGCTGAATATCTGAATAAGCTTGGTCAACCAATTTGTGCCCCATTAGATCTACATATGTAAATATATGTACATACGATTTATTCCATCCTCTCCTAAACTCTTTCTGAATGTAGTTTTTGCATTTGCATTTTTCTACTCTAATCTCATCTTTTTTGAAACAATACTGATTTACTAATTTTTTTTTATTATTTACATATATATTTACTTTGATTTGACTCCTAGCTCTACAAGGCAAAGATCACAAATATAAACGCTAGTCACTACATCTAAGAAGAACTTTCTTATGAGAAGAACTATTTTTTCTAAACTATCTTGAAGAGGAAGTTCCTTCTTTAATGCACTTTTCATGCTAGATTTTTGTCACTAATTGTATGCATTTAAAGAGCATTTAATATTCGTTTTGGGATTAGTTTGAGAGATTTTTCTTTTCTTTGTTGTTTTAGTTGGCAATGCGGCGCCTTAATTAAAAAGCTGCACGCCGTTTTAGAGCTTTCAGTGCAGTTGCTGTAGTTGCTCTTAGAATGTTGCAATGGGAAATGGGGTTGAGAAGGGGATGGGGATGGGGTGTAAATACAGGGGTAGTACTTGTATTTATGACTTGGCACGCAGCGCAGCATGATTTACAGTTTATTGAGAGAAACAAAGCGAGAGCCAAGAATTAGCCGCAATGGGTCATCAATCATAATGGGTGCTACCTTGTGCCTGGTAATCCTTTTGGATATCCCAAGCCCTCTTCCTCGCCGATAGCTTTACTTGGGCTCTCATGACTCGACTGGCTTTATTGCCATATTATGCTTAATAAACCAACTGCTACTTCTCTTGTTACAGTTGCTGTTGTTGTTGTTGTTGTTTGCTTTGCTTTGCTTTTTATCTATGCATCGGCTGAGAGTTGAGTTTTATCTGCGAGTCGCGTCATAATGGAGCAGCCATTGAGCAGTCGACGGCTCCTGGACGCCAGCGCGTGATTTATGTGATTACTTCAATGCGGCGGCGTTGCGCCAAAAAAATAAAGAACTCTCTCTCTCTCTCTTTCTCTGACAATATATTTATTACAAAAACCAAAAAAAAAAAAAAAGAGCCGAAAAGAAAATAAAAAATATTAAAGAAACATGTATAGAAGCCATAGAAGAGCCATTGAGCCAACGTCCAATATAAAATAAGTATGTAATAATAAACTGGGCGACTCCATAAAATGGCCATTGACTGCAAACATTTTGCGGTCGAAGCGGTTGAAATTGTCTCCCCCTCCGCCCTCTCTTTGACACCCTCCCTCTGCCAGTCATTTGACAGTAAATATATAAATATACATAAATATTTTGTGGTTTTATTTGCAATTAACACTTGGTAGGCGCTTCATTGCTTCTCTTGCTCTCACTTTAAATCAAAATCTCTTTTTCTCCCTATATATGTATTTATTTATCGATGTTACTGGCATGTGTGCTGACCAATTATTAATTGAAAAATTCAACCTTTAGGTGTAAAATCTTTGGAAAATACAGTATTTAATTTTTAACAGAAATTTACATTTAAGTTTTCATTGGCCTCGGAAAATTCCCTGGCTGGAATATATTAAGTTTGTATAGTAGGATAGATTTATTAATGTTTAATCAATAGTTGGCTGACTGGATTTGGAAAAACCTCTTTTCACAAACTGAACTTTTATATTGTTTATACAGACCCAATTTTGCCAAATCACTTTATGAAATTCTGTCAAAAGTGCGTGATTATAAACACCATTTTCTAATTTTATTATTAAAATTATTATTATTATAATTATTAAAATTATATCATTTTGTAAATTTGTCCTGTATTGTTTAAGCAGAAAACCATTTAGATTTTGAAAATTTAAAATTTCATAAAATGATTTTTCTTTCTTATTAATCTAATTTCTCTCTAAGAATATAATATTCTTAAAAATGTTAATATAATTTCGAAAATGTAATGCATTATAATGTAATTTATTAACGATTACATAAATAAAAATAATTTATTATTTTTTTTATTTTTTATATATTATTTATTATTATGAGCACGCAAAACTTACATAAAGTATATTCAGTGTAATATCAGGATTTTTAGAAGACAGGTATATTACAGGTTTTTAAACTGAAATTATATTTGTGTGACAGGTCGGCTATTAAATTAATTAATTTTTTTTTAATTTATTGATAATTGTCAATATTCAAATAAATATGTATTTAATAATTCTCAACTAAATGCAGTCTAGAAAACAAAGTTTAAATTTTAAAATAAGGTTAGGTAATTTAATTAAGAAATAACAAATACAAATAAATTATATATAATTAAAAGTTTAGTGTAAAAGTATAATAAAATGGTTTTTCATTTAAAAGTGTGCAACAATAATACAAGATATCTTAACAAGAACATTGTTGCCAAATGATGTCATTGTACAATTATGCCTCGAGAAATTCAGCTGTTAACCAATTTTAATGGCCTTTATTGACTGACGCCAAAAAGCCGACAATACTTTTCCAACGGCGTCGACTGCTAATGAGACTCGTTTTCCCCTTTCCTCGCTTCTGGTTTTCCCACGGCTTGCGTCGCGTTGCACAGTTGATTTTCAATTTAATTTAAAGCACGCGAAATGAGCGTTCATTTATTAAATGGCTTGGATAAGCCTATATAACAGTATTTATATATGTTGTATAATATAAGTATATGCGATATAAGTATATATATTTTTTTTGTAAATATTTTTATTTTATATTTTTTTTTTGCCGCAATGGCACAAAATCATTTTCCCCAATTGGGCATAAGTCCTGCGGCTTGCTGTCCCACTCTGTCGCCCCAGCTGCTTCTCTTTCTCTCTCTCTCTGTCTCTCTCTCTCTCTCTCTTTGCTCTGTGTGTTGCAAATTGAAACACTCGCAGGCGTTGCACGGATCTCATCCAAGTCGTTTTCATTGCGTGGTTGCCACGGCTGCCACTGCCTGTGGCACTTATGCAGTCCACTCATTCATGAATGCATTTTACATGGCCATGGCCAGGAAGGTGAGGGAGGTGTAAGTGTGTGGTGTGGGGGGAGAGAATTGGGGGATGGGGTTTGGGCAATTTAACAGCATTTACTGTAACACGTGTAATTATTTCATGAGATTTATCTGCAGCACATTGGCCACAAGCTGCCACTGCCCCCGTTGCACTTTGGTAAATGCGACAAAAATTCCAATTGCAAGCGTCGACGAACCGCAGCGCAAACAAAAGTATGCCCCCAGCTATATACATACAATATACGTATACATATGTATGTGTTGCATAGGGCTGGAGGATTGGGATGGGGCATGCCACAAGTGACCACAGGACAGCAGCGGCATGCATAAACCAGAGAGCATCTTACGGACTTGGGCAACAATTTTCGACTGTCGTTATTGTTGTTGTTGTAGTTGTTGCTGTTCTGATAAGCTGCCACGCGACGCCGCACGCATCCATTTGCCATTGTTGCTGTTGTTGTTGTTGTTGTTGTCGTGGAGCTGTTTCATTTACTGCCTGTCCTGCTGTCAGTTTTGTGGCTGCCTCGCGCATTCGTGCGTCAACTTACAAGGCACACGCAGCGCCATCTGTTGTGCTTTATTTGCGTTAAAATGATTGGATGGCACGTCATATCTGCGACTGTCCATTCCTCTTCATACCTCATCTCCCCTCTCGACCTACCCGACGTTGCCAGCTCGTAAATTCTTTTGCACGGCCTGCGATAGTCGCAGTTGTAGTTGTTGTAGTTGTTGTTGCCGTTGTGGCAGCCATTTCCAGGTGCTTTATAGTCCTGTTGCATATTTAATATGCAAAGCCATGGGCTCTGCTTCACGCCAGAAGAAGAAGCAGAACTTGCAGACGCTGCAACAGCACACAAAACAAAAACAAAAAAACGTTGCATGCTTCGAGTCCAGCCCAATGTGGCACGCCAGTGCACTATGGGGAATATTTCGATTTTTCGAATATAAATTAATAACTCAAGAACGGAATGAGATATTTTGGTCTAGTTTTTTGCCTTAGGCTTCTAAGATCAATAGGAAGCTCTGCCAGCAAAATGGGCGTGGCACCGCCCTTTTTTAATTTTATAGGGTATACAAATTCGGTGTTTTCCAAGCGATCCAGACCAAACTTACAAGTTTAGTGTATAATCATTTTATTAATACTTTGTCAAAAAATGATTAAAATCGGACAACACTATATCTGTGGAACTTTTACAACTTTTACTGTGGAAAAAAAAAAATTTTATTGGAAGTCAGTCATTAATGGAACAATAGTTATATTAAACAGCATAGTTTTCTTCATTTTCAAATTCTTCATCACCATTATAAAATAAAACGTTTAACTCATCTTCGAATTCCTCTAGATTTTGACCAGGGCCTTCAATTTGACATGACAAGAGGTTTATGACATCGATAGGAAGGGCAACCCCTTTATGCTTTTGAATACGTTTCTCCAGGTTTGTAGAGGAAATAACTGGATCTGACGTATCCATTGCTCTATTGACCTTTGGACGTCGAATTTTGCGATTATGGCTGACATTTGATTCTCCGAAATATAATTTAGTTGTGCTCATTAACCAATTTGAATGCCTTTTTTCAAAATATATTTTGTTCCTGCTGCATTTCTTCCATTTGGCATTTAAATTTAGGCAAACTATTCGGCTTTTGCTTTCCAAGTAACATTTATATTTTGAAACATTAATATTTTTATTTATTTTCCGTTTAAAAAAGTCAACAATTGCACTTTCTTGGTTGGAGATGTCTTTCTGCTTGCGCCATTCATCAAACAACGCCGCGTTTGAAAGCTCAAAGTCACCTAGAAAAATTAAATTTGCGCAGATTGTGCGGATTTGTGCACATTAAGATAAAGTACTCTTAAATCAGAATTAATTGCTCTACGACATACATATGGACGTACATTAATGCAACTTAATGTACATTTTGTATGTCTCCACAAAGTTGACATTTCTTTCCAAGAAATTACATCTAAAACCATTTGCTAATTTTACAAAATATTAGTAGAACACGCACAGATTCAAAATGTTAGTACAACGAACACATAGTACAAACCTGTATAATTAATATCCATTCAAAATTTTGTTCAAAAAATGTTTCTCGTTTGTACAATATCAATTTGAATATCAGCTGCAAAACAGTGCAATCTTTTAGTACGTGCTGTTTGACAGTAACAGCTGACTTAACAGCCGTAAGGCTTAACAGGGGTCTGTTATATAACATTTTTTGGTATAGAGCTTTACAGTTTGAAGATTTTTAAAGATGTTAGCATAAAGAAAATACCAATTTAAGTACTTTGAAAAAATGACTTAATTTGCGAGCGAAAATCGAAATATTCCCCATAGTGCAGTGTGTTATCAGTTTTTGGTAGAGCTTTTCTTCTTCTTCTTATTGTTGTTATTCTTATTGTTGTTGTAACTGTTGTTGTTGTTATTGTTAGTGGCAGCCACTGTTGTCTCTGCTCGTGCGTTGACAATGCTGCACTGTGGAAAACTTTTCGGGGATTTCATTTTGTGGCAGGATTAAATGTGACGGAATTTCATTATCCCGATTTGCTGAACACCTGTGTGGATTTTCATTGCGTTGAGAGTTCCCCTGGGGTTCTATTTCGGTAATAAATTAAAAATTTAACATTGCTTGTCATTATCATTCTTCAGAGATATCCATTTACTTTTAGTATAGATTTACTAGTTTGTTCTATGATTTTATTTTTTTCCTTATTCAAAATTTTATTTAAAATATATTAATAATTTCTACCATTGCCTTTTCGAGGACTCTGTGCTGAGTACAACATATATTTTCAATCAATCAACTCAGACTCTTCTTTTTCTATTATTAAGAATCATCAATTTAAATTATTTCAGCGCCTTATAATTAATACAACACATTTTCTTTCTGTTATTGATCCGATCTTGATTAAAAACGTTCCTGGTTTTATAAAATCTGCTTAAGATATTAAAGTATTATAAAATTAGTTAAGTAATTAAGAGGGTTAAGTCAATTTCAGAGACTCGTAGCTTCTTGGAATCCGTTAATACGATAATAAACGATTAGTACGATTAGTCTCCAGCTCTTTATTAACATATCATTACAATACATTAATTGAGCTTTGTTTTATACTCCGTAGTTTTCCTCCCAAAAATTATTGAAACGTTTGTTACGAAAATAAAGATAGAAACGATGTTATATTACGAGCAACAATTATTTAAATTTATTTCCCTTAAATTTACGATTCAGTAAATCAAGTACAGGTTTTGACAAAAAAAAATTCGAAGAATGTGTTTTTTTCTTTTAAAAATACTTAATCTTAATGGATAATTATTATTATATTATTAATTATTATAATTATCTTTATTTTTTACTTTCATAACAAAAAACACTTTTTTGGTCCATTTATTTTGTGAAAACAATTACTTCAAGAGCTGTAAGTGCCTGCGTATACTTAATAATCATTGGCTGAATGGACAAATAAACTAACAAAATAAAATTATGCTTTCTATATATAAAATAACCGTCAAAAGGGAAATAATCGTATTGTGTATAGATGTTCATGTAACTCTTCTCGCAGTGCAGAGGCCAGTGTTGAGGAAGCTCATCAAAGCGGATCTGGCACGCGTTGGCATGCAAAATTGTGGCTCATCTCCTTAGCCTGGCCAACAAGTTGTGCATCTGTAACTGTCAGCTGGGCCTACCTGGTGCAGGCAGCATGTCACCAAAAAGTCGAGAGACCCAACACTGTTGTCTACCCATCCCCCTCTCTCTCTCTCTCTCTATCTCTTTCTATCTCTTTTGCTGTGTAATGCCCGGGAGGATTTTCAATTTTACTGCATCATAAATTAAATTACCTCTTTCGATGTGCAATGTGCGAGACCTGGGCCTATATTTCGTTTTGGGGCCCGGGCAACATTTTATGACCGCAAAAGAAACGCAACAAGAAAGCGGTCAGAGAGCGGGGCCCAGAGCCAAGAGTGGTCGGAGAGGACAGACCTTTGACTTGCCAAAAACTGCCAAAGGTATGCGCAAAAATGCACAGCCCAAATGGGGTGGGATCGAGGGGAGAAGGGGCTGGGAATGGGAATGGGAATGGGCAAAGCAATTCCCAAACTGCAGCAGAAATGTACAACAAGAGCCGCAGACAACGAGCAGCAGGACGAGTGCTGCGATGAGCACTAAAAATGCAACATTACGTATACGCAGTGGTGCACCGCCAAAAAAGCCAAACAACCGACAAAACCAACTCAAACCAAACAGCATCCTCCCATCTCCTCACTCCGATGCTCGATGGCTTCTAATGAAATCAGTAATGTTGCAAAATCTTTCCTTTTTTTCCGGCTTTTCATTTCCTTTTTCACTTTTTTTTTTGTTCAGCCCAAAAGTATCACGTATTCGACGTTTCGTTTGATTTGTTGTTGCTTGTTTTTGCTCGGCTGCGTTTCTTTTTGAGCCAACTCTACACACAGGAGTCCATTAAATTTAGCCAGCTTTGATTTCCGAGTGGGACGCGAAGAAAAAAAAGTCGCGACTAATTTATGTAATTTGGCTAAGAGGCAAATGTTGCGTCTCTCTGACCAAATGCCAACAATTGGCGCGCATCCATAACGAGCAGCGATTGAGCCATGTGAAGAACTTCTGGCCAGGCCAATATAACGTTACCAATTCCCGTACGATGCCGTCGGCATGCTGATGAACCAAGTGAGGTCGTCTCCATTGTGGCCATAATTAAAATTACCTCGTTTACCTGTCACGTGTGTATCTCTATCCGTCTGTGTGTGTTTGTACTTTGGTTTTGTGGTTTTGTTGTTGACGTATTTTTGGTTTATTGCCTTGCATTGCGGATGCGGCCCACACACCTGCGCCTTGGGGTCCTGCCAAAATTCTAATGCCCAACTCCCCAAACGCCCTCTAATGGCCCTCGCTTTACAATTTGGCCAACACGCAGCCGACCCCAAATTCTACCCACTTCTCTCTTTTTATTTGATGTTTTTTTTTTGTTTTGTTTTTTGGTATTTTAGTTGTTGTTTTTCCTGTTTTTATTTTATTGCTGTCTATTTTGTCGTCGTTTTGGGCCCTTTTGTTTGATGAAATATGATTGAGTTTGGTCGAATATCTCTCAGCCAGCCAGCCAGCATGTTGCCAGTCATTTAGGAGTTTAAATTGGCTTAAATTGAAGCTGTATGGAAACATATTTGCATATGTACATATACATATGCCGCAATCCAAAACTTGTTGAAAATAAATATTACTTGCGATTTTCAGTTATTGAAGGCTGTCAAAATGAGGTCCAGATTTCAATCGTTCATTATCAACTCGAGAATTGTGGCTTATTTTTTAAGTCTAAACTAATTTTATGATAATGAGACAAATTACCAAAATATCAAAATTGGACAGAAATTTATAACTGTGAAAAGATTTTTTTTTTACTTTATTATCTTTTTACTTCTTCCCATCTTGAATTTCTCACTTTAAATCTCCATTCACTTCTTGATTTGCTTATCGACTTCCTATTTAGTATATTTAATTTAAAAGTTGGGTTTTTGAAAATTTATTCCCGCGTGCTTTATATTGTTTGCATTATTGCTTCTTAACTCTCAGTTTGCTGCTGGCATACTAGCTTATCATTTTACTTTTTATGTGACTTTTCTTAAGTTATATCTTTAAATTGACCTTCTGACTTTGATTTATACTTTAAAGCAGGGATTAAAACCGAAACGAATATCGGTTTCAGTTACGGTTTCGGTTATGCTCGAATTATCGGTTATCGGTCATGCAAAATCTTGGAGTATCGGTTTCGTAACGGTTATCGGGTTTTTATAAGTTTCGGTTTAAAAATACCGGTATGGTTTAGGTTCACAAAAAATATAAAAATGAAGGTTCTCGGTTGACCAAAGTAAGAAACGTTATTCATTGTTTTACATGAAAAATGACTTAATGCTCTTATAAGCCTGAATAATAATGTTATCTGGTTAATGGAATGTTCCAGCGTAACGTCAATTTTATTATAATTGGATCTCATATAAATTTGGTTTGAACATTTCGATTATTTTGATTTTAATGATTTTTAATAACTTCGAGCTGCGATAACTTTGTCAAAACTCAATCAATTTCCATGCGCAATGTAAATTTGAACATGTTTTTATCTCTTAAATCGTTCTGCATTAATTTTTTTTATCTAAAAAATTTCGAAATTTTTGAATTTTTTTAGAAATTTTTACAGTGTTACCCCTTATCATTTCTCGAAAAATGTCGAAAATTTTGAAGTTTTAAAATGAATAAAATTTAAATGCAGAACGAATTTAGAAGTAAAATCATGCTCAAATTTACATTGCGCATGAAAATTGAAGTTTTGACAAAGTTATCGCAGTTCAAAGTTATCAAAGTGGCTCAGTTCCCCTTATAAATGAAACGGTTACTAAACGCTTATTTCGGTTTAAAGAGTATCGGTTTATGGGTTTCGGTACAGCGGAAAGAACTATTTTCGGTTTACCGGTTAAAGTTTAGGGTTTCGGTTAAGGTTTTACACCCCTGCTTTAAAGTCACATTTATAGCGAGCTTGAACTTAAGAACTAATGCAAGACTGTAGAAAATATATTAATAAGTCAAGAAGTTGTTTTGAATATGTCGTTTTATATCAGACTTTTTCTGTTCTCTTCATTTCCTGATCTTTACTACTCTTCTATATCAGCTTCTAAGATTCTAAAATAACATTTAATTTGAAATTCTGCTTTGTTTTACTTCTACTTTCTAGTTTGTTTTTCTTGCCTCATTTCTCTCTTATCTTTCCACATAATATCTTGCCTTACAATTCTCTTTAATTTGCGTTTCTTTGCCTTGTTAGTTGTTTAGGTTTTCGGCAACAAATTTGGACTATGCAAAATATGCGAACATGTGAGAGCTTCCAAAAGTATTTTTTAATAATTTATTTTAGTAGGCATTTTGCACAACACACATAAATCAGTTGAGTTTAATTTTGTGGTTGAATCTGACGTGCATTAAAAAATTATGAAATGCCCCTAAAAGTAGGCAACATATTGTAAATTGTTTGTGCCTTAAGCTGAATGTACTCGTATTTAAAACTGAGTGGATGAAGCATGTGTGTGGGGCACTGTTAGACATGGACGTAGTCACGATGCCAAATGGGGGGTGGTTAGAAGTTCATATATCTATTTTTTTTTTTACACTATAGGTTTTGTTAAAAAATACTTATTTGTTATTTTAAAAATACTTACTTGTTATGCTTTAGGGATTGCATTCAGATTCTTAAAAATAGTTTTCTGTTTTTTTTTTCCGACAGAATATCAGACATAGCTTTTATTAAAGTGTATTTTATCAAGTTGTATTTAGGCAGAGTATTTAAAACTTTTCGGGTTTTACTTTATCGGACTTATTTTAACCAAAGTAAAGTAAATTGAATAGTCAAAGATTTGCGAAATTAAATATGAGAGAGTTAGAGATTTTCACTTCCGAAAAGGCTTGTAGTACTATGATGATAAATAAATAAATCTGACTATAAAATATACATATATGACACATACAATTGCAAATAATCGAATTAATTTTAATATTTTTTAAGCTGTACTGTAAATATTTATCCTTTGAATACTTAATAAATTTTCATCGTTCTTTATCCGGTAGGGGGGCGATTGTTCCCTCCTGCAAATTCCCGGCTACGCCCATGTCAGATGTTGCCGTTGCCATTTCTTGCACAAGTATTTTTGATAGCATTGCGTGAGCAGATCATGCGAGTGGGGGGCGGATATCAGAAATGTTTTGCAGGTGGATATCGTCGCCTAGCTTTTCTTCTATTTTTATTTTCGCTTCTTTTTTGTTGTTGTTGTTGTTGTTGTTAAGGGGCAACAAACCAAATCGTGAGAGGCTCTTGGAAATGCCATGCAGCTAAACGATTTACTGGCTATGAGAAGACGATGGCAAGGGGAGGGGCTGGTGTGTCGAGTCTGCCAACAGCTGTGGTTGCTGGCCATGTTCTTCCTCTTTTTGTTGTTACTGTTGTTGTTGTTGTTATTGTTGTTGTACGTTCGTTTTTGTGCAGTGCGTCGCATGCCCCGGCGCGTCCGCAGCTGCAGCTGAAGCTATTTGCAACAAAATGGAATGGAATATGGGTCAAAGTGCAGTTGAATGTCCTGAACATCCGCAATGCTGTAGTTTGACTTTTTCCACAATGTATGTGTGCACTATCTTTCTGTGTGTGTGTGTGTGTGTGTGTTGGTATGCAAGGGAATTGCATTCAGGAATATTTTACGTTTTACGTTACATTTGCCATGTGAGCTCAATGAGTTAGTGTATGTGTGTGTGTGTGAGTATATACTATACATATATATATATATATATATGTATGTGCGTGTGTGCATATATCTGGACTTATACACCAGCCATTTTTTTTGTTTGGTTTTTAGGCCTGGGATTTTGCGATTTCGGGCTCATGACAAAAGTTGCCCCAGTAGCCTGTCAGCCGCTCAGACTGAGCCTCGATCTGTCTGGATCGTCAGCTCATAAGCTGCACTGTATATACGGTAAGCCACTGCCACTGCCACTGCCCCACACACACACACACACACACATACACATGTATTTCACACACAATAAAATTTCAATAATTTTTTACTTCATTTTCTTTTTACTTTGAGTTTGAACAATTGTCAGAGCATACATAGTACGTGCTGCCACGCCCCTTTTGATTTGCTCAAAACTGTCCTTCAATTAGTGTTTGGTCTGTACTTTAAGTATGCAGACACAAACAATTTTGTTTTGCGACCAGAGACAGCAAATTGCCAACGACATGTGTTGCAAATGTTGCAACTTGGGCAATCAGCCGAAGACGGACAAACATTTAGTTTTGTTACATTTTATATACCCTGTAAATATAAAATTGTAGCAGGCGGGATGATTTCGCTGATTTTATATCGACTGTCTAACAAAGATTATTTATTTATATTATTCCACATAATTATTTATTTATGAGCTTCTTTTCTAATTTTATTTTAAACTCTAAATATTTTATAATTGTAGATGGCTTCTAGTTGACTTTACAGTCTGTTCAAAAAATGTATGTATAATGTAAATTTATGAATTGTATATTTATAATAATCGTAAATTGTAAAATATTTGATATATTGATAATTTTAAATTGAATTTTCGAATGTTTCTATGCCGAATTATTTTTATTTCATTGACGACTGCTATTAGTTGATATTAAATAAATATTTTATAATACATACATTTAGGCAATTTTTTTGAAATCAATAATCAGTATCCAGCTCTGTTTCTTAATATAAAACTTTCTGCTTCATTGTATTTCAAATATTCGAAATTTTTTATAACCTATTATTCAAGATCACTTATTTTAAGCATATTAAGCATTCCATTTTAACATATTAGGTACATTTCCTGAATATTTCAAAAGATCTACGGACAGGGTATGTTTAATTCGAATTTATTTATCTGCAGCATTTCTTTGTTTATTTGTTGGCCTTTGATCAAATATCAAACTACAAATTAGCCAAGACTTTGGTAGACTGACGCCAGTTGGCCTGGACCGTGGTCCTTGGTCTACGTCTAATTTCAAAGTTTTACCGGGTAATTTGAAAGATTTGTGTGCCGCAATCCATTAGCGAGAAATAAGAGGATGACAGGACGCAAAACGCAATTGCCATGAACTGTAAAGTCGCAGGATATATTCGTATACCCCTTGACAGAGTCAATTTTGGTTTTGGCTTTGGCTTCGGTTTTGGCCATTGGCCGCTTTGTCGGCTGTTTAAATGCGCCCCATAAATAAGACGATAAATGAATAGTTCTCCTATAGCCTTTGGTCTGGAACACACCCCATTGAAATTGCCGTGCTCTATGCTGAACAAACAAGAGCATAAATTTAAGACTCTCACTCACTCCCTCTACCGCATGTCAATCTTCGACCTCTTTTCACCCCCTTAACTGCAATATGTCGTCTGTAATGTGGCCTCTTATGACATTCCTTTTACCTTCAGTCCTTTAGTCCTTCTGCTCTCCTGTCCTTCAGTCGTTCTGGCAAGCTGTCATTTGTCATTGACTGAAATGAAGTGCGTCAATGGATCGCTCTTTTGCTAGCAAAAGTAGTTCCATGTCTGAACCGGGTAGCATTATGGAGTGCCAGACATTCGACTCTATATATTCGCTTTGATAGCGCTTTGAACTACTAATCAAGTTCCATATAATGTTACTAAATTGACATTAATATAAATTAAGGTCTCTATATTATACCTTCATCTAGTTCAATTAAATATTATATGAAACAGCTTTTAAAATTGCAGTTACTCTGAAAGCGAGTTCGGTCAGTATCAATTAATATCAGTTGGTTGCTTTTGTAAATAAACATTTGTTCTCTGAAAGTTTTTTCTGAGTTTTCAGAATTTGCTATTTAAATTATTTCTTAATAACTATCAGGGATTAAAACCTTAACCGAAACCGTAACTCTTAACCGATGAAAATCGATTGAAATTTGTAACCGTAACTGAAACCGTAACTGAAAATATTGTTTCCACTGTACCGAAACCCATAAACCGAAACTCTTTAAATCGAAATAACCGTTTAGTAACCGTTTTATTTATAAGGGTTAATTTCGGTTCTGGCCGTCGCAGCTACTGAGCTTTGATAACTTTGAACTGCCATAACTTTGCCAAATTCAATCAATTTCCATGAGCAAATTAAAAATTGCGCATGATTTTACCTCTAAATTCGTTCTGCATTTAAATTTTGTTCAATTTTTGAAAATTTTTGAAAATATAATTTTTTTTTGAATATTTACAGTGTTACCCCTTTGTCTTTTTTGATTTTTTTTCGAAAAAATTCGAATTTGCAAAATGAACAAAACTTAAATGCAGAACGAATTTAGAGGTAAAATCATTCGCAAATTTACATTACGCATGGAAATTGATTGACTTTTGACAAAGTTATGATAGTTCAAATTTATTAAAAATCATTACATTACACTGGATCATTCCGGTAACCAGATAACATTAGTTTCCAGGCTAAAAAGAGCATTAAGTCTTTTTTCATGTAAAACAATGAAAAAGCTTCCTCTTTTGGTCAATCGAAAACCTAATTATTATTTTTTTTGTGAACCGAATCCATACCGGTACTTTTAAACCGAAACTTATAAAAAACCGATAACCATTACGAAACCGATACTCCAAGATTTTGCTTAACCGAAAACCGAAAACCTTAATTCGAGCATAACCGAAACCATAACTGAAACCGATATTCGTTTCGGTTTCAATCCTTGATAACTATAATTACCTAATAAAACCCATGAGTAATAAAATACCTGATTCTGTTGCATATACAATTTTATTCTTATGTATAATAATCTGTTGCATCATATCATATTGTACATATCATTTGCTTGTAGCACTAGGATATAGTTAACAAATAAATAAGTAATAAATAGTGCAACCCAAGAAATTGATCGAAAAATACAAAATTTATTTTATATAAGTAAATAGTCTTAATTACAATTACAGTAAACAACACAAGTTACAAATAAGATGAATTAATATATAAATATAAAAATATATAATATTTACAAAATTTTAGTGTTAACTTTTATTTTTAATATAAGAAATATTGCATTGATATGTATTAATATTTTATAAGTACCCACAAAAAAATCATAGTTTATCTTTTAGTGAACAGCGAGTGCGTGTAAAATATAGAAAAAAATAAGTTAATGACTTAACTATCTTGAGCTTAACTTTTTCTCTACGAGGCTGAGGCTGAATTTCATAGATAAAGCGATGATTAATAGACTTATGGATTAGATATTGTAATTGTGTGTTTTAAACAAAGTTCAGAGATTAAATTGAAGTACCAAATAAATACAGAAGGTTGTAAACTAGATAAAGTTGCACAGTTGGGTTAATTTAGGACTCGGGATGCAGCAGGATGAGCATTTGAGAAGCGCTCAATTATAGATCTCACATCTGCAACACTTCAGTTGAATCTATTAACGTTGCAATTTCCAGTGGAAACTTTTGCACACACTCTAAAAAGTTGCTTGGTTCAGGTTCATTTTGGAATTTTCTTTTGTTTTTAGCTGCTGATGTGGGAGGTCAGTTGATGCTCTGACTTGGCATATGCTGCAGATTAAAAGTCGATTTGACTAGCAGCTGTGTGTGTGTGTGTGTGTGTGTGTGTGTGTGTGTGAAAGATTTATGGGGCAAGGGTTAAGCACTGGCAGCCAATTAAAAGACAGTCAATGAAAGCCAAGACGAAGGTTTCAAACATTACGCATACGCAATGTGAGACGAACAAAGTGTTAACGAAGCCGAAAGAGACAGGAGAGAGAGAGAGA
The DNA here is from genome assembly GCA_035042165.1 of Drosophila kuntzei. Taxonomy (NCBI): domain Eukaryota; kingdom Metazoa; phylum Arthropoda; class Insecta; order Diptera; family Drosophilidae; genus Drosophila; species Drosophila kuntzei. The sequence continues at coordinate 41,064 of JAWNLU010001016.1, forward strand.
GAGCACAGACAAAAACTGTCAACAAGTTTCTTTTTTTTTGTTTATAAAAAATGATTGCAGCAGGCACAGGAAGGTTACAGGGGAGGGGGTGAGAGCGGGGACGCGGGCGTGGACAGGGCTAAAGGTCGGAACGGTCGCTGTCAAGCGGCTTATGGCAGTTACTTTGCACCTTTTAGACAGCTTATGGGCCAAGAGAAGAAGCCTAGTCAGTGCCACACAGAGTCAGTCAACTTGCAACCAGAAGGTGCAACTTGGTGGACGCTGCCTGTGCAAAATTCGTAGCTGCATTTTAAGCTGCGTTGAGTAATTGCGCGCGAAAAATGCGCAAATTGAGCGCAAGACCAAGACCCAAAACAACCCCCCTCCCCCTTTATTCTCCACCCCCATAGTCCTACACTCCCCTCCTTGCTGCAGGCAAAAGTTAGTTCTCGAGTATGTTTACTTTACGAGTTGCAAGTTGCGTTTTGCGTGCGAAAAGTTTTACTTACGACTTGTGCATAAATGCAGTCATTGCCGTGCCTCCTTTTGACTCGCCTCTTTTGCCGCATGCCACAGCGCCGCAGAGCTAAAAGATTGGCATGTAAAATATGCTAAAAGCATGCCATTTGATCAGCCACGAAAGGCAGCAAAGGCAGAAGAGAAGGAGAAGAAGGAGCATCCAGGCGACGCTTTGTCGCGTTGTCAGATTTGTCAAAAATGCAAGCTGTGCCATTGGCGCATGCTTTAAACGCATCGCTTGCCACATTTCTGTGGCATTGAGTGGCAACATGTTGCCACATTTTTAATGACTTGCAGTAGAAAATTTAACAAAATTCGAATATGTCTGCAATCGATAAATCAATTTTATCTTCACACTTTAAAACTTATTTTCAGTCAATATTAACTTTTAATTTGATTATAAAATGCATCAAATAAAAGTCCTAATTATTTTAGTATCTTGAGCTGAACTAAGAATCTTTTTCATTTCGGGCTCTTCCTAAATTAATAGAATCGCTTTAGTTAAACAAAAGGTTTCGTGACAAATAGAATTAAAGAATAATTTCAGAAATGTTTGCTTGCGGAAAATTTATTATTTGGCTTCAAAATATCTATTTATTTAATATATTTAAAATTATACTTTAATAAGGGATAATCGTAAATTTTATTAAAATCGACAATGTATTTTTATCCATTTGAAGTACCTGCAGTATATGTAATTTTTTTCTACAGATAATGTAACTTTGCCATGATTTTTGAACATAAATAATTTGCAATACTTAAAAAAATTTCACTTTACACTATAATTTAATTGTGATACAAGTATAATAATTATGACACGATAATTATCAGCAATAAATTTATGAAATTATTGAATTGAAAGTTTGAGTTCACTTGTCAAATGGACTCTGCAACTGTACAAATAAGTTAAAGTAAAGCTCTTAAGATACGATAAAATAAGTTAATTTATTTAAGATATAAATTTAATAACAATTACTGTTCAGATTTATTGAAATTAGCGGAAAAACTCGAAGAATAGAGGGATATAAAGAAGATTGCTTTTTCGATTGGTTACTCTGTAATTTGAAGCTGATTTAAGTTTAGTCCAATGCAATGCGCCAAAATCTAATTTGGCAATAAAATTCCTTTGTTAATTTTGCTGAACGAAGTGGGCAAACTATCAAAAAGTTGCTAGTTGCAAGTTGCAAGTTGCAATGCATACTTTTGCGGCAGACGCCCGATAATGCCTAAGCAGGCTGAAGCAGCCAAAGGAGCCAAAGGAGCCAAGCTGAGCAGATGAGGAAACTTTAAAACCAAGCAAACTATTTATAAATTGTGCAAAACTTGCGAAAACCAACAACAAACTTGAATAGTGCAGAGGCGGCGATTGATAGTGTTGGAAGGGGGGAGAAGGCGTTGCAACTACGAGTTGCCAAGTTGTTGCTGCGGCAGAGCAGCAAGCGGCAATTCGTTTAAGCCGCTTTACAGTCCGGCAATTTATGTGCCATGGCCAAGAAGAGAAGAAAATAAAGAAAACTTTGACTTAAACTATGCAATGGCAGCCCCTAATTTCCTACTCCCCTACATCTGTGCATCTCTCCTCCCTTCTCCCTTTGGCTGCAAATGCGTTTTGGCAAGCGTCGCCGGCATCGATGACGCCCAAAACTTGGTGGCGCTAAATGGCGGCTCCAGGCGCGTGTGCCACAAAAACTTAAGTGGCTTATGCGTTGGCCAAGCAACCAACAACAACAATAACAACAACAATAACAACAAACTGGTAGCGCCTCTGAATGTGGCATAAAGTATAAAAATGTCTGAAGTGCGTTGTGCATGGAAAAATAATGGGGCAAACGCTTGAGAAGCGTCACAAAGTCTGCGGCATGAGTCCTTGGGCTTGCCACACACAGAGAGAAAGGGAAAGAGCAAGAATGAAAGAGAGAGAGAGGAAGAGGAATGGGGAGAGAAGTCTTAAGTGTAACTATAGCTGTGGCAAAGCCAACGCCTTGGCATGTGGCACACGCAGCGCGCCAATCAATCAGCAGTCAGTTTCATTCATCGATGAGCTCATAACATAAATTTTCATAAAATGCAGCAGGAGAAGAAGGACAAGTTATAGATGGAGGAGGTAGAGAAGGAAACCCAGAAGTTGATACAGCCGGAGAAAGAGGAGGAAGTCCAGTAAGAACAGCAGTAGGAGAAACTGAAACAGGTCCTGTTTCTGCAGGAGAAGGAAGATGAGAAATAACAGGAGCAGAAGGATATAGATTAAGTGGAAAGAGAAGCATAAGGCGAGAACGAGGTATCTCCCATCTCATGTGTGATAATTAGCTGCACACTGTGAGCCTTGATGCCTGTGGAGCCAGCTTCATTAGCCAGGCCATTCTGCATAGTTAATCGTCGAGCTATTGTAATTACTTAAGCATTAACCATTGTTGCCACACTTGAGCGCTTCCTGGCGCCACACACACACACACACACGCAACACACACACACACACATATATACAGTGACCAAGTTGCCTCGACAGTTGACTGCCTCCACTTCCGGTTTGTCGTCGTAGCTTAATTAGGTTTTTGGACAGACGGTAGGCAGCTAGTGGCGCCACTGGCTGCTTGCCGCTCTGCCACTCAGCTACTGTGCCACACTGCCACTTCTGCCACAGTTGCCACTCTGCCTCAGTTGCCACTCTGCCACACAGTTGCCTCCTTGACCAGCGTCACATCATTATTTATGATCGAAAACGCGTTTTCGGCTTGCGGTTTTGCACTAAGGTTTCAGATTTGTTGTGCCCAACGAGGCATTAAAACCAATTGATTTATTGCTAAAACCGATCCTGTGCTAGGCGTGGTTTACACCTCCTCTCCCTCCCCACTTGCTTCCAATTCCTGCCACATCTGCTGCCTTTTTTTGGCCTACATAATTGTCTCTGATTTCAATATAATTCAACTTGTTGTATTCTAAAAGTGAATTTTTATCAGTTCGATCTCGAAATGTAAAGCACATCTGCAAACAAGTTAAGTACGGCTGAAATTCTCTATAATAATATATTTATTATTGAAATATGAATTAATTTTAAGGATTATGTTTGGGATCACTGGTTATTTAATTAACTTGTTAACTAAATTTAATCAGTAGAGATTTGATTAAGTTTTTCAGTTAACAAATGTACTATAATGATCACTGAATATCCATTTTAAAAATCAACGATAAGTAATAAAAAAATGTTTATAATTATATCACGCTGGAAAAAGTACATTTAGCTATAAAAATTTCAACATAATGAGGTGATTAATATATGTCCAAATATTGCAAAGATTTTCACGTTAAATTAATTTATTTAGTGAATTACAACATTCAGCTTTTTAGTGAGGCAATTCTGAAGAATTTAAATTTGTTTAAGACATAAATATTGGGTAAAGAATTTTTTTTATAAGATTTAAGTAATGTACAATAATAATAATACAATTGAAAATTCTACGCTTTCCTGGGAAAGGTAATTACGAGAATAGGCTTTAAAGAAGGGAAAAAATAATAAGAATAAATAGTTTCAAAAATGTTTAAAGAAGATTTTAAAATCAATTACTTTCTTGTAGAGTAAATTATGAGGAAAATTAGAGTTCGTCGTAGCGAATTGGCACTGTATGTAGCTTATTAAATCCCAAAGATCCCTCAATTCTTTAGCTATGTTAATTAAACTTGTTGTGTTTATAGTAAGCACTAGACTTTATATATATAAATCGGAATCGTATCACCGGAATTATTGTTTGAGTTAATATTAATAATAAATGGTGAAGCAGAAATATCTGAATGAGTTTTGTAATTTTAAAATTTTATTGACTTTATTTTCAACTGAATGCGTCCAATAAAACGCTCAATTCTTCTGAAACACTGCTAGAAAATTGTGGCTATTATGCATTTTATTTACTCCGGAGGAATAAGAGAAGAGAGAAAAGAGAAGAGGATGAAAGCAGCAGAAGATACTGCTGTAAACCAATTAAAATATTAATAAATTTAAATTTAATATAAATAAATATTAAATGTAGACAAAAGACAAATTTAATTTAATTAACGAATTCAAAAAAAATTCACACGGCGAAATATTTCAATTGGCAGTCAAGTTGAGTTTTGCAACTCAACAACGCTGCAAGCTGATTGATTCGAGACACACACACACATATTGCCACATCAAGTGCTGCAGTTAACGAAGAGTCACACACATACACACACACACACATACACTTAATATGCCAGCAGCTATAATTGTTACTCAGGTGACAGATTTGCTGAATGGAAAAGGCAACGACGAACGAGAATCGAGACGGAGAAGCATGTCAACGATATATGCAATGGATTGCCAAAGGAAGAGATTGGCGGGATTGTGGAAACTGTGGAGAGGAGAGGGGGAAGTGGAAAGTGGAATTGGAGAAACCGTAACCCAAACAAGTTACGGCTTGGCAATCTCGGCCAAAGCCACAATGAGCGACGAGCGACGAGCAGAGAGAAACTGAGAGACGAGTGCGACGTCAGACAAATTATCACGTTACAGTCGAGTGCGTGAGGCGTGTGGCGTGTGGCAACTAACCGTGCACCGGGAGCAACTGATGCCATTGCTGCCACTGCCACAGCAACTGCTGCTGTCTTGCAAGTTGTCGCCATGTGTCGCCTCGCAATGTGCAATCCAGGAAATGACAACGGCAACTGCATTGGCAACGGCAAAAGTCAATTTGCGCACTCCGGGGCGGCTGAGGATTCTGATATGTTAAGTGTGTATCTCTCTGTGTGTGTGTGTGTTTATGTGTGTGTGTGTATACTTGTCGTTGGTTACCGCAAAATGATAACTTTGCACATACCGTGGTCGTGTCGACTCTGGCAAGCTCATGACTGAGGTTCTGCCTATCCTACTCTTTCTCTCTCTCTCTCTCTTTATCCGTCTGTCTTTCTTCCTCTGCCTGTCTGTTTTATTATCTGCTTAAACATTGAGCTTGGGCCTTTCTACCAGTTCTGGCCAGGCCAGCACAGACCAGGCCTTTATTTGCCGTTGATTGACACACCGTAGGCTATCGGCGCTTAATTGCATTTCGCTCAATGATAACATAATTTAAAAGGAAAACCGGAAATGCGAGTCCGGGCATTGCGGCGAGTCGGCCTTTGGTTTACAGGGCAACGTCAACTATCTGCTCAGCTATACATTGATTTACGATTTCTTTTACGTTTACGTTCCTTTTCGACTGACCGAGCAGCCGAGCAACCGAACAACGCTTGTTCCTCAGACTGATTGGCTAAAGGTGCGTATACGTAACGTGCACGCAATGCAATGCGTATTCGACGGCAATTAAATCCATGTAAGGTATATAAATATTACTGAAATATATTTATACTTATCTTTAGACTTACCCTTTGTTACAAATAAACCTTTAAGCTACTAACCTTAGTTGAGTACAGGCTTGATTGGGTATTGAATTACAGTTCAAATATCTGAGAAGTATTTAAAAATACAATTTCTTCGAGCAACTATTTAGGATTAATTTAATTAGGTGGATATAGTATTTATATTATAAATGATGAAAACGATTGTCTAGGTAATCTATTAGCGGTAATATCCATGATTTCAAAAATTCTACTTACCCTTGAATTCAAACTGTCATAATATCGTGCAATCTTAGTCGAATTACATTAAACATATTGGAAATTTAATTGAAAGGATACAGTTGTTTTTCTTTTATTATTTGTTTGAAAATTTGTAGTAAAATAAGTTAAATTTAGATTTTATTTTTACTAATTATACTAATAGCTTGGCCTTATACATTTTAAGCTGGCTATATTAGGCATAATATTTTATACTGTATCTAATTATAATAAATAAAAATTTGAAGCTACGCTTAATTCGCATTCTTTTCAATTTAATTATGTTCTGATTTACTATTTTCGGGATACACGACAATTTATAATTAATATTTTTAATTTATTATATATAATATATACTTAAAATATACATATAATTATGCTCTGCTTTTTGGGATACACGACAATTCATAATTAATATTTTTAATGTATTATATATAATATATACTTAAAACGACAGTGCTCTTAACTACAGAAAAGCCCTGAAAATTGTCTGCATTTGCTTATTACTCTTGTAATTTCATCAAGTTTTTATAACGTGGCTAAATAAACTGCAATTTTAATTGGCGCGAAAAGCTGAAAACTGAATTTTCCCTTTAACAAAGCAACTAAAAGAATTTATATGAATATTTCTGCTGGTTTTTGGCCAGAATTTAATGACCAAAACTAAAACTGCAATTGGTAAAACGATTTTCGCGCCAATTTCATTTGATAGCGCTGCAGTTGCGGCACACCCACTTTCCCTTCCCATTCCCCTTTCTTTTCCATTCCCTGTCTCTTCTTCGCCCCCTTATCGCTATCTGGCTAAACGCGCTAAACTCGCGCGATGGCACCAATCACGGCTTGCCACCATCAATTAAGTGTCAACGCGGCAGCAACAACAATTGTAATAAAAGTTGACAACATTTTTGTTGCATGCAACATTCAAAATACAAAAACAAAAGCGAAAAATAAAATAAAACAAAATAAAAAAACAACAAAAAAAACTTGGCCGATTTTTATATTTGTGCAAAAATTTTTAATTTGCCCAGACCAGTCTTATACACGTCCTTTCCCCCTTCGAAGAGCACCCCTCAATGAAGTAATTGCAGCGGGTATTTTCACTTGGAAAGTCGGTGAGAGCTGGAAATGCCCTGATTATCTTAAGGTTTATAAATGCTTATGAGAACTTTAGATGAATGTATGCTTCACTGTGATAGATATAATTCAAGGATGAAAATTGCCAAATCATATAAAATCATAGATTAATAGGAACGTAGAATAATTCAAAAGTTGAGTTGGTTCATAAAAGTAATTTTCTTAAAACTATTAAAATCCATGAATAGCATGAACCATTCAAATTTATGTAAAACAACTGGATTATAGATTTATTTTTTCTGGACATAGATAATTATTTATAATATTATAAATCAATTAATTACTTTAGTTATGATTCTGTGAAAATATAAAGTAGTTAAATAGAAATAATTATTATAATAATTATTTATAATATTATAAATCAATTAATTACTTTAGTTATGATTCTGTGAAAATATAAAGTAGTTAAATAGAAATAATTAAACTATTTATAGAATAATACTAAAAGTTATTATATATATGTAAATAAACTATGTACTTATACTATATTTTCAAACTATTACTCTTTATTTTTTATACATTATTTTTTATTATGAACACGCTAGATGCTACCTAAATAATTTTCAGTGTAATATCAGTATTTTTAAAGCACTTTGAAGGCAGTGAATGAATCGCACCCAGTTATTTTTCGTCACTATAAATCTAATGCAAAATTCAATACGAAATTCAACTGTTGCAAATAAATTCAATGATTCAAAGAGCATTACAGATGTTACAGATGTATATAGAGGTTGAACTGAATTTTAGAATAAAATCTACATATGTAGGGTATTTAAATTTTCATACTGTGTGTTATTTTTGTATAGTATTATATTTTTTGGGGCAATTCACAAATTGTTTTATTTGCTGTTGTAAGCATCAGTTCTGTGTATGTAGGGTGAGAGAATAAAGAGAGAGAGAGAGAGAGAGAACTGACTGTCATCATCTTTGACTGTCTAAATGTTCCCCCAGTTTGTCTCCTATGTGTTCCTGTCTCTGTCCATTTATTTGTCTGTCTCTTTGTTGAGCAAAGTAAACAATTGACGGGACGTCGCGAGTTGTTGCGATTTGTGTGACTGTGAAACTGTCAGCGAGTTGTGTGACAAGTCCGGCAACAACAACAACAACAACAACGACAACAACAACAACCACAAGAACAACAACATCAATTGAACTGACAATTTCACGACTTGCGCCGACTTGTCCAGACTTGTTCGACTATGCAAATTTAATGTTTTGCATAGCAAACATTTTGGGGCAAGTAAACGTTGCAAGGACGCGTCGCCTGCCGCTTGTCGCTGTCATTACATAATGACAGTCATTAATGTGACCGGTAGAGGGGCGGGAGGGGGTGGGGCTGTTGGTAGTGGATTTTAGCCAAAAGTGTTGCGGTCATAACAACAACAAAATTAGCATAATCAATTTGCACGGCGCGACGCTGCGCTGCGCCTTCGTTTCGCTTGATAAATCGTTGCGGCAAGTGCTTCAAAATGGGGCAACAATAGGAGCTAAGATGGGAGCAGGCAGAAAAGGAGCAACAGCAGCAAAATTAGCAACAGTTTAAGTAGTAAGACAATTGACAGGAGACGAAATCAGTAGGAAATCAGGAAGCTAGAATAGAGGCAAAATCGGAGGAGGATGAAAGCGACAGAATTAGAAATACAGAAGGAAGTGCAGTAAAGGAATATAGTAGTAAAACAATAGTAGTAGAGATAAAACGACTAGAAATTTGAATTAATAAAGTAGTAGAATAAGTAGTAGAAACATCAGTTGCAATAAAAAAACAATTAAATTGGCATAAAAAATAAAAAAAACATTAGACGCAGCTTAAAATTTAGAGGGGAAGTAATGATTAAAATGTCATTGCTTGGATTGTTTGATTGTTTAGATTTAATTAAGTTATAAGACTTTCAAGTTTTGATAAAAGAAGAAAAAAATATAAATTGGCGCATTCACTTTAAGGTCAAAGAGTAGGCTGTAGAATACGATTTCCTATCACATATAATAGGAAAATGTATTTTTTTTAGCCAATTTTTGAACAACACTGTTATAAAGACATTGCTTATTAAAATTACTTCAGATTTGAGAGAGTTATGGAAGTTGCAAGTTATTCAAAAAATTAAAAGGAATAAGAATGTAACAGAAAATATGCAAAAAGAGTAATAGGAGAAGTGAAACTATGTAAGTCTAGTAATTATAAAAGCAGGATGATCAGAAGAAAGTTCAGCAAACAGCGCAGAAAAAGTGGCAGCTGTAAGGACAGTAGTAATGTCAAGAGGTAAATAATTAAATGGAGCAAATAGAGAATTAGGAGCAGGAGGAGCGAAAATAAGGAGGAAGAGCCAACGAAGCGGCAGGAGTAACTGGAGTTGGAGCAATATCACATTATAAACTGAATAATAAAACATTAAAAATTAGAAGCGATACAATAGAAGAAACGGCAGTAGGAAATAGGAGTAAATCGAACCGCTTGACTAAAAGGAGTAGGTTTTAGTCAAGCGGTTCGATTTACTCCTATTTCTCTTTCTTATGATTCTGTCTCTCCTACTGCCGCTATAGAAACAGCGCAGGCAAATGCAATAGATAAAGCATATGCAGGAGGATAAGAAACAGCAGGAACAGGAGAAAAACAGACAAAAGAAGGAGGAAAAGAAGCACCAGCAGCTGGTACAACAACACAAGTAGAAGAAAGAGAGAAAAAAGGCAGCGGGAGCAGATGCAGGCAATCAACTTGAGATTTTATTTCATTATTCGCTCTCTTTTTTTATTTTGGCTAATGGACAAACGCAAAAGTCGCATCTTAACGCCTGAATGGGCCTGGTTAACGTGCTTGGGCCTATGGGTTATGGGGCATGGGGTATAAGACATGGGGTGTGTGGCATGTGGCACGAAGCTTTCGGCCTGGAAATGTGTCCTGCAGGCGACCCACTTAACGTTGCAGATACGCCGAACATTTTTGCATGCAGCAGGCTGCAGTTGATGTTGTTGTTCCTCTTCTCGTTGTTGTTGTTGCTGTTGTTGCAGCCATTTGCGTGGCGCATGTCGCACGTAGAGGCGCAAAATTTAGCGGCAAGGACAAGGCGAGGCATGATGGTGGCAAGAGGTCCTGCAAAAGGTTTTGCCATTTCGTTCCGTTTGGTTCGTGTTTCGTGTTGTGCCTTGGCAGTTTTTAGTGCATCTGCAGCACATAACTAAAAGGCGCAACGAAAGAACACAAGCCCAAGAATAAAGAAGAAGAAGAAGAAAAAGAAGAGAAAAGACAACAAAGAAAATAAAACAAAAGCAACAAGCAAACAACATACAAAGTTACTGTTTGTCTGTCTGTCGACTGTCTGTCTGCCTGTTGTTAGCCTGGCCCATAAACTGGCCAACAGTCATAGTTCGAGTTGTGCCGTTACACGACTGTCGTATGTTGTTGCTTTTCTTTCCTTTTCTATTCATTTTTCTCTTGTTTTGTTTTTGTGCAAATTTATTACATTTGCCTTTTGATTGGCTCCTTTAAGAAGAAATAAAACACAAAATACTAGAGTAGATACAATGCCTGGTCAAAAGATACCCCGTAAACTGTTTGAATGGAACCAAAAAAACCGAACTCGTAGCTTTTTTTGAGGAATAGATACTATCTAAATATGTCTAAATAACTTCGTAAATAGAATACTGCATTTTGGATTATTTTTTGTCACAAGGTTTGCCAAATTTATTTTGAAACTAAGTGTTCATATTTTTTTAGTTTAGAGGTATCGTGTTAATAGCAGGGATTAAAACCGAAACAAATATCGGTTTCAGTTACGGTTTCGGTTATTATCGAATTAAGGTTTTCGGTTATCGCTTATGCAAAATCTTGGAGTATCGGTTTCGTAACGGTTATCGGTTTTTTGTAAGTTTCGGTTTAAAAATACCGGTGTAGTTTCGGTTTTGCTTTACATTAAAAAAGACTTAATGCTCTAATTAGCCTGAAAAATAATGTTATCTGGTTACTGGATTGGACCAGCGTAATGTCGATTTTATTATAATTTGACCTCATATAAATTTGGTTCGAAAATATCGATTTGTTTGATTTTAATAATTTTTAATAACTTTGAACTGCCATAACTTTGTCTAAACTCAATCAATTTTCATGCGCAATGTAAATTTGATCATGATTTTATCTATTAATTCGTTCTGCATATAAATTTTCTTCATTTTGAAAATTTAGAATTTTTTAGAAATTTTACAGTGTTACGCCTTATCATTTTTCGAAAATTTCGATTTTACAAAATGAACAAAATTTAAATGTAGATTGAATTTAGAGGTAAAGTCATGCTCAAATTTACATTGCGCATGTAAATTGATTGACTTTTGACAAAGTTATAGCAGTTCAAAGTTATCAAAGTTCAGTAGCTGCGACGGCCAGAACCGAAATTAACCCTTATAAATGAATCGCTTGCTAAACGGTTCTTTCGGTTTAAAGAGTTACGGTTTATGGGTTTCGGTACAGCAGAAAAAATTGTTTTCGGTTACGGTTTCAGTTACGGTTACAAATTTCAATCGGTTTTCATCGGTTAAAGGTTACGGTTTCGGTTAAGGTTTTAATCCCTGGTTAATAGGTTTAACTATTTATGATTTAGCTTCTGGAAAATCTATGTTGAAAACAGGCTTTAAAACCGTAACACTTAATTATAATTATCGGAATGATTCTTTAAAAATAAATCTTTATAAGTATTAATAATTTTTTTTTCTGAAATAATATACAAAGCTAAATCTATAGTATAATATGAAATTAATTCAAATTTAAGAACTAATAAAATAGCTTTGATTGTAGTGCTTGTATTAACATTGTTCTCTATCACAGGGTATAAATGGACATTTAAAAAGATCGTTTTTCAAACATTTTAAAGGCAATTCAAGTGTGTTTTTTTTGTATGAAATATGCAGAGTACAAGCGACTTTATTTGCATAAATAACAAATATCGCTCATACGCCGCATTGTGCCCGGCTGTTGTGGCGCAACTGATGCTGTTGATGCTGCTGATGTTGGCTAAAGTGGCATGCAACAAAAATTATGATAAATCGTGCGTGGCGATGCGACACCACAAAGTATGTTATAGACTTTGACACTTCTTGTTGGACATGGGGTGTGGAAAATAGGCGAAAAAGGGAGGAAAAGCTGAATAGAAGGAAACGGAAGGAATATAAAATACAAAAATTTGAAATTACGCTACAAACAATTTATAGCAGGAACACACAAATTGACTCTCTCTCCCTCTCTCTCTGCACTTTTTTCTTGATCTGCCTTTCTCTCTCTCCCTCTCTCTCTAGAGTTCTCTTTCAGTTTATTTATGAAGTTTTGCGGCTTTCGGGCGCGACAAGACAAATTGTGCTGAAAAGTAAACAGCAAACTGCTTGCTAATTGCAAACGCCAAATGAGTGCGACAATGTGAGACAAAGACAGAGATAGATAATAAACTAAGCGAGAGAGAGAGAGAGCGGTAGAGAGGGCCAGCAAGTGCAATTGGCACGTGAAAAATTGCCAGTCATTTGAAAAGTGGCCGCGTGACAAACTTTTTAATAAATGAAACTTTTGCTTGATACTTTCCCTCTGCTGCTCTTCATCTCTACTCTCCCCTGTTTCCCCTCGTCTCTTGCCTCTCTTTTGCTGACTGACCACTGCAAACCGCAAAACATTTTTTTTTGGTCTGTTGTCGTTACACAAAACAAATGCGAAAATTGGCCAAAAAGCTTAAACAAGCTGCCAATATTTTGTGTCTATTTCCGCGTAGTCCCCTTGCTTCCTCCCCTCTGATCGACAACACTATGTATATTGCCCCAAGCACCTCTTGGTGCTTCAGTTTGCCATTGTCGTTACTTACACTTTATTGGGTTTTGGGTTTTGTAATGTTTCTATGCTTCAATTCGCCATATATAAATTTTTTATTTATTTTCAAGCCTTTTTCATGGACAGTCGAGAGAAAGAGAGGGGAAACCAAGGAAAGAAATAGAGAAAAACTAAATAAAACGCATTTATGTCTGTTTTCATGTTTATTGTCGCACATAAAGCAGGAAAACGACAACGAGCAACTAAATTTCACTATTTTTACGGCCAGTTGGCAAATGTGTCGCTCGCAGTCAGCTTTAAATTCTATTAAAATCGGGCAATGGCGAGAAAAAGATACTGTATCTATCTCTTTCTCTCTCTCTTTCTCTCTCTCTTTCTCTCTCTCTTTCTCTGGCTTTCTCTCTCCCTTGGCTGGACATGAGAAAAAACGCTTACGACAACAAGAAGCGAACTGAAAAACCAAGCGACATGCACACCACATGAACAACAAGAACTACAACAACAAAAACAATAACAACAATGAAAATAACACTAACAATAAGAACAATAACAAACAAATAAGCATTGCACCAACAGAGCATGATAGACTATATAGATGCTCTTTAATTTAAAGAGATCCCAACTGAAATTACAATCTATCAATTATTCAATTGATTTATAATTAAACCTATAAAGTTAATTTTTATTAAGATTTTTAAAATAAATATTAATTTGCATTTAAAGTTCATCAAAACTAATTGATTAATGAATAAAATGATAATTATTAGTGCATTTATAAGTTGTACTAAAATAAATTAAAAATATATATATTATTCAACTGCATTAAAATTAAGATTCTACGCTGAGCATCATTTCAAACCTCAGTGTTTCATGAAAATAAACTTAAAATTAAATTTAAATATTTATGCAAGACTTGAGTAACTTACAAACATTACAAACTAAAATACAAATACATTACGAAGATCATTTGATAGCTCTTATTAACCAATTTGAATGGGACAAATAATGAGATAGGTATGATGTGACATGTATTTATTAAGGATTAATAATTAAATAATTATAATTATAAATTTTTAGTAGTATAGCGAACTCTAAAATCATAAAAATAATTTAAATTCCCTTATAGAATTTATTTTACAAATTACTATTTAAAATTAACTTGCTAAATCGATTAACACAGATGTTACAATTTATAGCAATAATGTTTTTAATAATTATGTATGTACATATATTCTATAGTGATTTCCCAAGGATAAGTGATAAAAGAAACACCAGATACGGATCTGAACTACACATAATTCCCTTTTCAACTCAGTTCTAAAGTTGTCATTTTAAAAACAGACTTATGTTCCAAGTTGCTCCAAAAGCATGCAATAAATATTATAATTTTTAATACAATTTTAATTTTTTTTTAAATTTTATTTGTGAATATTGCTCTTAACTATTATACTGCTATCATCATAACTAGTTTTAAATCAATTACAATACATATAAATAGTGAAATAATAATTACGAAATCAAAACCATATCATGTACTGGCATTACTTTAAAATTGTACATTAGGTTATTTATTTAAGACAGGACTCTGGAAAGCAGATCCTGTGGGTGGTGTCTTCTTTATATTGTAATTGTTGCCAATTAAATTAGACTAAATATATCAATTATATACAAGTTAAAGGCAGCTCTTATAGCTACAGGACTATTTACAGGGTATATGACGAGGTGGCCTTCTGTCACGCCCTCTTCCAACCCCTTTCCATGATGCAACCCCCATGCTAAAAACTGTTGTCGACTTTTGTGCGCGCGTTGACAAAAAATCGCTTAAACGCAGGCCAAGGCACGTTTGCTAAACAATTGCTGTGGGTAAACTTCATTAGAATGCTGAGCAACAACAACAACATTAACTGGAAGAAAACGAAGAAGAGGAACAACAGAAGGAGGAGGTGGAAGAGGAAGTGAAAGAGGCTAAAGGATTCGCACAAGTGACATACAAGTCCAGTGTGTTTGACTCTGTTGCGTTTTCATCTCTTCTCTTCTCGTCTCTTCAGTCCAAAATGCAAACAAACGCTGCAAAAAACAACAAAAACAACAACAAGTGAAACAAAACAGAAAAATGAAAAAGGAAGCGAAAAAAAAATGGAAAAATTAATAACAAGCCAAGTACGTAAAATGGCCGAAAAACGCTGTTGGGCATTTGTAGAGCAGACAAGTGCTACAAAGGTTCTGGCCCTAACTCTGTCCACTCTCCATACCCTACAAACACACACACACACACACACACACCTCGGGAAACAACCAAAAAGAAATGACATTTGTGCTAAAGTTTTGTTATTTCTTGTTTTTGTTGTTGTTGTTATTGTTGTTGTCGGTTGACCAACGCGAATTGCGCGCGAATTTTAATTAGTGCGCCCTTTTTTGGGCCTCAACTCGACGCGGGGTTGCACTGGAGCAGGGGTAAAGGGGCAGTCAAGAAGGCGGCAGCTGTGACCCAACTGTGTATATGTGTGTGTGTGTGTGTCTCGCAACAAGCAAACAATTAAAAGTTTTTAACCTTAATGCGGATATGTTTGTTAAATTGCCAACAAGAGAAGAGCCAAATAACCAACAGCTTTTGGTCAGCCCAAGAGAAAGCAAGTAACTGCAAGCAGGCACGACTGTGAGATACCCTGTCAAATAAAACAGCGCTGTTGCTAAACAAAATTAAACGCAAAAAAATAAAATATCAAAATCATAGTACTAAAGAAAGTGGGAAGAAATCTAAGAAGAAAAGTTAGAGAAAAATATAAAACAATGCGGGGATAGAAAGGAAGTAAGTCAACAAAGGGAATGTAAAGTTTAATTTGAAACAAAAAGAAAGAAGAGATACAACAAAATAAATAAATAGGCACATAATGTAAAGATCAAGTGAAAAATTAATTCTGAAAAAGTGTTAAATATTGAACATTTCAAATTTGCATATTAACTGTCAGTTTCCTTACACCCAGAAGAAAATTCTCTAAGATTTAAGTATTAACTACTTTGCTTTGTGATTTTCCATCAAATATGGATGTTAATGTGTGCACTTTAATGATTAAATAATATGAAAATAGTTAATTTTAATTACATATAAAATTAAAAATTCTAATTTATTTTAAACTTTCAGTTTCACTGCAACCAGAGACATTTTTTTTTTCAAATTTTAATATTAACTACTTTGCCCTGTGTTTTACCTTTAAATTTGAAATTAGTTAATGTATAGTATTAAATATGAAAATAGTTTACTTAAATCCATTTCGAACTACATAATAAAATCCAATTTATTTTAACTAATAAGTTCTTTAACTTTATCATATTTTATACTTATTATAAAATAATTCAATTTAAAATATAAACAAATGCTTACAAATTTTAAGCTTTGTTATGTTTAATTACTATTTATAGTTAAGCGTATAAAGTTTATAAATTAAGGCGTTAGTCAATGCGGATAAATTATTGTGTCGACTCGTATTAGAGTTTTAAAATTACATAAAATATAAAATATTCACTAATCAATCACTGTGAAGGTTAGGACTTTTATAACATTAAAAATAAGTTTATTTTCTCAACTTTGAGCCCAAGTTTAACATATTCCATGTACACATATTTAGCAACTAGCAACTTTTCTGAGCTTCAGATTCTTTCTACTATCATTAGCAAAAAATTAAGTTTTTTTTTTAAAGTCAGACATACCCCAGGGTATGTAGGGTATGCCATGCTAATGTGTAGCCAAGTTTTAGGCGCAATGGCCAACGAAGTTTCCCGCGCAAAATCCACAAGAATTTTAATCAAGTCTTGCGACAACTTGAGGCAACGCTAACAAAATATTTGTTGGGCTGCAGGGTAAAAATGCGAGTTGAATTACACAAGAAAAAAAGTGACTTTTGACGCATTGGCCACAGTTGCAACAACAGCACAACAATAACAACAACAATTAAAGTCAGATCAACAATAAGAACAATAAAATCTGTTGCAGTTGCAACCACAAATTAACCAACTGAGTGAGTGGTGCATTGACTCTTGCAGCTTGCAGTTATTCAAAAAGTTAATCACATAAAAGGGCGGCAAGTAGGCGTGGCACACATACACACACACACACACACACAACCAATAACTGGACCACAAAAATGATGTGCAAAATTGACCGAAAATTGCAATTGCTGCAGTTGCAATTGCTGAGCTGTTGTTGTAACTTTGTGGGCGTGGCAGCTTATAATGCCCAATTTGCTTGACAATTGATTGTTGCCCTGAAAAATGATTACCAAGTGGGTGGTGGTATTGGCAGGCATTTAAAAAGCTTATGCTGCAATTGTTTAGCGGTTTATTGAAAATTGCAACAAATCGAAAATTGAATTTAAAGGCAATTAGAACAAATTGCAACACAGTGTGGCAAGATGTGAGTGACAGCTAAACTCGAAGACCAATAGAGAGACAGAGAGAGGGAGAGAGAAAGAGCTATGCCAAAATCTTTGCTATCACATATTTTTAAGTGAAACAAGCTTATTTTGAGGTGAATAAAATAGCTTAATATTTAATATATTCAAGCTGAAATGCTATATAAAAAAGCACTCGATTGAAGATACCCTGCAAACAGTCTTTAAGACAATTTAGTCAGTCAAGATTCAATCATAATAAAACTTATTCGTTTTAGCATTACCTAAAGAGGAATTAAAAACAAGATGCAGCGCTCTAATTAAATTATGGAAGTACTCTACTGAACTGTACCCTGCAGATCATTCCTGAGATTCCAGAATGTCTTCAGATTTTGAATACAAATTTAAAATATTAATAGAACTCTTGTTTGGCTTCTTGAAAATAATTTTTTGGAAATATTCATATAACCAGTTTTCAATACTTATAAATATCTCGAGATACTTACATTGAAACAAAACTATAAAACTAGAATTTAGATATATATTAAAATAGCTATGGAATCTTTTAAAACAAAGTTCTCAATTATCAGATGTCCTGTATATGAAATTTTATTGAAAACAAGAAATAAAATGTTTTACAAGCAGCTTTGAAGCTTGTGAGATTTTTAATTTTAATGCCTGTTTTGGTTTTCCTACTCGAGAGTATACATATATACACTGATATAAAAAATGTTCTAAAATCAAGATTTTGGTCTCAGCACTAAGAATTTGGGTCTAAAAAATGCGTCGAGAACATAAAATTCATAAAGTTAGAAATCACATCTTGATTTTAAGAATATTTCAAATAAGAATAAGTTCTTAATTTATTACCGAACTGTATTAAATTCTCAAACCAATAATAAAAAAATATTCCGATTATATGTTTTTTTCTTGGCTAGAGTAGGTTTCGATCCCTCGACTTGTTTACCAAACTGAAGCGGCGACTCTAACCAGAGCACCACGGTGCCATTATTGTCTTCATATTAAATATGACATATTTATATTTTCTTATCAATTTAAGATTTTTAATTCTTATATTAAGAACTGCGAATTTTAAGATTAATATTCTTAGTTTTATTAATTTGGTCTTAAAATGGTCTTATTTTAAGAACAAAATATTTAAGATGAATGTTCTTGATTTTAGAAGTTGGTCTTTTTTTCAGTGTAGGGTATAAAAGCTAAATTTGGCATAAAAATAGCTTAAATTAACAGCACTATCTTGTGTCGAAAATAAACGCATTGGTTATGAAAAGCATTTTCAAAGCTGATCTAAACATTATGTCACAATGCACAGATGTATGCACAACAACAAGCAACACACACACAGACACACACACAGACATACATGAATATGCTCCTTGTCTGGTTCTGAAAACAAGTCGAAAGCTGAACCAAATGCAATTATTGTAGCTGTAGTTGAAACTGAAGTTGTTGTTGCTGCTGCACCCAAAGGATGCCATCTAATGTAATCTAAACTGCACTTGCCACACATCCTACAAGAGGGTAAGAGAGAGAGAGAGAGAGAGAGAGAGAGGGAGAGAGGTAGAGGGAGGGGAGAGAGTGTGGGTGTGGGAGTGATAGGGACAATATATCTGGATAGACAAATAAACATATCAAAATTGCATATTGTTTTAATTGTTTTGTTACCAGGTTTCAGGTTATTTGATGCCAAGACTAGAGATTAACGCATTTACACTGCAAATCCTGACAGTCTCTGGCACAAAACACACACGCACACAACACACGCACACACAAATATAATATACCCACACTTTATGCACAATTTGCAAGGCACTAAACAGGCATAAATTTTGTGTGGGCCAACATAAAGTTGTCTTTCACTAGTGTGTGTGTGTGTGTGTGTGTGTGTGTGTATGTGTGTGTGTGTGGTAGAGTGTGTGTATTTATGCATTGGCTTATTTGAGATTTAACTTGAAGGCTTGACTGCATGTTAGACAATTATGCATATTAAACGTTTGACTTTTGCCTTATTATAATAATTGTTAAAACAAATACATATCTTCGAGTGTTTCTCTCTCTCTTTCAATCTCTATTTCTCTCTCTACCTTGCTGTCTTGCTATCTGCTACCTTTGCTTCTTAAAGTAGCTGCCACTTTAAGTTCGACGATCGTAAAAACAAAACCCATAAAATGCGCATAAAAAAGCGACAAAAATGCCCGGCAAACCTTTTTGGTGCTGCTGATTTGGTATACCCTACGAAATTGAATGGGCATCTAGAAGAGCTTATAACATAAGTTTATTTAAGTCTGGGAAACGGTTTAGAGTGATGTAATAAAATAAATAAAATAAAAATATATAAATTATAAAATATTTAGTATTATTTAAAAGAAAAAAGATATTTGTTAAAATTATAGAAAAATGCATTTTAATTCTGTAATATTCTAATAATGAATTAACTAATAATAAATTGAAAATAAAATAATAATAGGAAGGTTTACAAAATGAACATACATATATTAAATTAAATAAAGCAATTAAAGTTAAAAGGTGCAAAATTAAATAAAAGTATTTAAAATTTAAATAAAAATAAACAAATTCTAAAAACCAAATTATTTGCTTAAAACATTAAAACATTAATACCATACTATTTATTTATTTACTTTTACTTATGTCACTAGGAAGCCAAACTCAATCAATTAATAAATCAAACTTATTAGTTCTATTAATTTAATGTAGACTTTTAATTTATAAAGTTTTCGCCAACATATTTTTCAGATTCTTCTGGTCTTTCTATCTTTTCCAAAATTCTTAAATGTATCTGTAATTCTAAATCTCCTTCCGATCTTACAATACTCTTTCCAAGTTCTATCTATCATTTCATC
The DNA here is from genome assembly GCA_035042165.1 of Drosophila kuntzei. Lineage (NCBI taxonomy): Eukaryota > Metazoa > Arthropoda > Insecta > Diptera > Drosophilidae > Drosophila > Drosophila kuntzei. Next base: position 61,364 of record JAWNLU010001016.1, read on the forward strand.
TTATTTGTTTTGTTTTAAATTGCTATTTGTTGTTAATTTCCCTTAATACATCTACATTGGGCCTTTTTTTCGCTCTTTTAGATTATTTTACATTTATTCTACCTCTACATTATTTTCCTATCTGTATTTCTGATCCTAATTTGTTTTACATTTCTTGACTATTGCTATATTCGTTCCTTTGGATTCTTTTTTGTATCTCTTTGAGGTATATAAAGAGATACCTGTAAAGAGTATGAAAGATTCGTTGTCCTGTTCACAGCATTTTCACATTGTTCCTTTGATTTAGCAGGATGTGTTCAACGGTCGCCACTTGACTTGCTCTGACTTGTTCGGCCGCCCATTATTATGGTGTGTCCGACAGACAGACAGACGGACGGACGGTTGTTTTTGTTGTTTTTGGATTGTTGCTTTTGTTTCTTTGGGCGCTGCAATTGAAAATTTATTTTGTGTGCTCATTTTGCACCTAATTTTGCGAAGCAAAAGTCCAAGCGCTGAAGCTGAAGGAAATGAGTCGCAAAAGGAATAAAAATGAAAAGCGAACCAACTTGCAAAAGTCATTTTCATTTTGCCACATCGTAAAAATGTTTTTTCTTCTTTTCCTCTAAATGTGTGTGTGTTTGTGTTGAGTGTGTGTGTGTGTGTGTTGTGCCATTCTCATCATTGTTCTGTTAGCCTGTACTTGGAACCCTTCTCTCTGCCCCGTTTTATATATTTATTTTAGATTTATTGTAATGTCCAGCAAAAAGATTGCCCAACTTGCCACCGCATTCCCTTTTCCCACTACTCGGCCCCCTCTCAATTGGGCAGCTTTTACAGTTTTTGGTTTTTGCGACACACACGCATTTGGTATGCAGTTTGCGTTTGAGGCCTGTCAGGACATGGCCTGCCCTGTCCTGTCCTGTTTTGGCCTGGCCTGGTCAGAATAGCATTGGAACTGGAACTGAAACTGGACATGGACTGTGGCTTTCATACGCCCATTGCACAGGCCTCAATTCTTTTGCTATCTCTCTCTCTCTCTCTCTCGCTCTCTGTCTCCCTCCCTTTCTGCCACTTTGCCATATTGAAAGTAATGTTTACGTTTCCGTTTCCGGTTTAAGTCCATGTCAAGCCATTCAGCCAGAACGTTTGTATTTCATTTTAAATTTGCTTCCAGCACCCAACAAAAATTTGTTGTCATTTTTTTTTTAGTTATTTTCAAGCAAGACACAGAGAGAGAGAGAGAGAGAATTTGAGAAGGACAGGGAGTGCGAGACGCTTGTTATACCCTGTAGGTGATAGAATGTCTAAAAAGTTTGAATATAATACATATTTGAAAACATAAATTTAAAAAAAATTAAAATTCAACTATACAAAAATGTATTAAAAATAATATTAATAAAATTTCAACATATAAATTTTATTATTATTAATTAGAGGTCTGTTAATGATTTGTTAGCTTAAATTGTATACCCTGCATCCATTAAACTCTTCCGAAAAGTGTACAATACACTTTAGTAAATGTGTTTAATACTCGGAGCTAGAATCATAAATATTCGACCCTATAAATTATGTAATTATTTTCTGAATTAGCGTAAACTAGTTTCACCGCCTCTCTGTATGATCGGAGGAAATATAAAAACTGATACAAATGTTAGGGATAACAACTACGTCTCTCCAAAGATTAAAAAATAAATATGTATTACATTAAATTTTTTTTTAATTTTATCATAATGGAATAACTCAAAAGTTGTTCAAGAAAATATTTCCAAAGAGTGAATTGGGAATTCAGTGCTAGCGCCATCTATCGCTGAGGATATATATGTAACATTATATTGCAAATATGCACTATTTAGAGAGTGTTTTATAGTCAAACTATCTACAACTTGGATCTTTCAGTCGATCTATCTTATTTACAACTCATTTTCGTTTGCCTTTTGTTCGCTTCTAAAACTATTTACAGGGTATCATTAAGTCGAGCCCACTTACTCGACAATCTTAACTCTTGCTCTGTCTTTTACGGTCTCCTTTGTGCTTTGTTGATTGCAGCAACAACAATCGCAAAATGCAATTTGATTATGGCCAACTTTTGGCTTTGTCTCAGACCTTCATTAGCCTAAAGACTTGCATCATCTTATGATGGCTCATTCATCCTCAGCCATCAAGTCATCATGCCATCATTCTATCATTCATTCCATCATTCAGTTATTTGCCCGCATCAGTCCATCTGCTTTTGTTTGGAGAGGGCTTTCAAGTAATTAGAAAAACTGCTAACAGAATGGGTAAAAAATAATAAAAAAAAGAGAATATTACACATACGCCGCATATGCCAAGTGTCTTCGTCGAATTGGGCGTTACGGGAGGTTGGCGGGGGAAGGGCTTTTGTGGGCGTGGCCCGTTAGCCAGTGGCGCATAACAAAATTGCGCATTTAGCGAAAATGCAAAAGTGCAAATACGAACATCCGCTTCCGTTGCATCACCCAACACTGGATCGACTAGCGGATAAGGGGTAGGCCGAAAGGGGGTAGGGTTAGGGTTAGGGGTTGGGGTAGAAGCGGGTTTACTTGTCCATTTGTTTTTTGTCGCTGTGCGATTTCGTTGAGAGAGAAGAGAGATCGGAGAGGGAAAAGGGGAAAGCTACTGTTTGGCTAAGTGCCGCCGCTGTTGCCTTTGCTGCTGTCGTTTACCAACACTCCACCAAGAACTTGCTGACGACCTGAAGCACTGAAGCTCTCTCTCCCCCCCGTTCCCCGTTACCCTCTCTCTGTCTATCCATCTGTGTTGACTTTTACGAGTCTGGCCGCCCAGTGTATTTGTGTGTGTTGTTGGTTCGTTTGGCCTCATGTATTTTTATTTTGGACATATGCCAAAAATTTGACATATGAACTGCAGCCGGCAACGCGGGTGCCAGTTGCCACGCCCCCCCCCAGGATGTCTCCTACAGCTGCCTGCCCTTCTACCGTTCTCCTACTGCTCCTGCTTCTTCTTCTCCTCCTACTTTTCCTTCAGTTACATCATTCAACGGCCGCAAAAAGAAATCGCACTGCATTATTATCAACTTCAATTTTGTTGTCGACATTGGACTCGGCTCCACAAATCAGCCTACTTGCCACGCCCCACACCCCCTTGCCCCCTGCCCCTGACCCCTTACCACATTGGGAGGAAAACCTGTGCTGCATACGCGATGTGCCACAGGACAACAACAAGCCACAAAATTGAAATTACATGTTTTACTTATAAGTTGGTTCGCAAAAGGCGCATGCGAAACACAAAAAGAACTAAGAGAGGGGAAGCTGGGGGGGGGGGATTGGTAGAGAGAGGGGTTGCAAGGATGCAAGCATGGTGGCAGCTGCAACCGTGTAGGTGGCTCATTAATTTGCCAAAAGCCAAAAGGCAGATAAGCAGCAAACAGCAGTAAAAAAGGATTGAACTCGCAACTGAGAAGAGAAGGGTTGAGGGGATGTTGCACCCACAGCATGCGTATGTGCCACATGCAAAGCGAATCTATATACATATATATATATGTGCATGTGCATGTGTGTGTGTGTGTTTTGTGGAACCGCAGCTCAGCCAGATAAAATCCAATATGGCGCCAATTTTCTCACGTCTGACATTTAATTAACACAACAATGTGAAGAGCAGAGCATAAGAGAGCAAGAGAGCAAGAGAGAGAGAGGGTGTGGGGTGGTGAGCGAAAGAGATGGAGATAGTGAAGTTATGGGCAACCGCTGGGAACTGAACTGAAGCTACAGCCCCAAAAAGTATGCTGCGGTAAATGTTGTCATTATAAAACGTGAATTATATACAAAAGTTTTCAAAAGTTTTTCACTTGTTTATTTTTTGGGATTTTTTTCTTTCGAGCTTTTTTTATTGGTTTATTTCTTTAGTTTTTTCATACAGTTTATTTGTGTGTGTGTGTGTGTGTAGTTTATGCAATTGGTGCTTAAAGTTGTGGTTTATGAAGATTTGCAGAGGAGCAAGCTGTTGAGGTTATGTTATGCTTGGATTAACTTCTTGTAATCAACGTTTGTTATTAAAACAAGTAAAATATTGAGAATATTCGACTACCAGATATGCTGTTTTCATTGAGAAGGGGGTAGAGGAAAAACAAAGAATATTCGTACCAAAATTTAGTTTCTCTCCATATCAAATGGAGATAATAAGAAAAATCCGTGCAAACGTTTTGGCTGTTTATCAGGAAAATATATTTATATTTATACTAGGGGGCTCCGCCCCCTGCTCGCTTCGCTCGCCAACCCCCGGCTCGCTTCGCTCGCGAAAATGAAATTTAGTTAATAATAATAATTAAGTTTAGTCAAAGTAACCTTTAGTATGAGTTTGGTTGAGATTTCTTAAGAAAGAAAAACAATTTTCATACTAATCGATAATTTGCATTATATTGTTCCTATGGCAGCTATATGTTATAGTAATCCGACTTTTACCAAATTTGGTCAGAATGATGAATGACAGTCCCAAACATATAATCTGTAAGTTTGGTTAAGATATCTTAATTTATATAATATAATGCACATTAACCTTTAGTAAGAAAAACTTTTTTG
>JAWNLU010001017.1:0-28922 GCA_035042165.1 Drosophila kuntzei
GCCCACGCTGAAAGCGTTGACAAGCTGTTGATGTTGTTATTGTTATTGTTTGTTGTTTGATGTTTGTTGTTTGCTGTTATGTTGTTGGCATTCGAACTGGAAGCCTATTTGCCAAATTTGCCAAAGGGAAGGAAGGTGCCAAACTTTTGAATGTTGTCGTCATCGCTCATCGCACTTTGTTCTTCTTTGTTTATGTTTTGTTTGTTTTTTGCTCTCATTTTTCGTTTTTTTTTGCGGTTCTTTATTTGTTTACAGCCGTTTTTATGTATCATGAATTGCGAATAGCGACAGCAATTCGCATATGCAAAAGTGTACGCCAAACATGTGGGTCTATAGTATATGTATGTACTGACCCGCCTGCCTGCATATATTTGTATCCACAAAACAAGTACATCCGTATGTATCTCAAACTGGCTGTGTATCTGTATCTGTATATGTATCTGTATCTGTGTCTGTGTTGACGTAATGCCCATGAAAATAGCCGCTACAATTTGAGGCAAACAGTCATTTTAGAGCATGTGTTGCCACTTTCAAGTAGCAACAGCCACAAGCAAAGCCAAATGAAATGCTGCATGTTAAGTGGCTGATGTTTTAACGCCCCAAACTATGCAACACAATCTAAAGTTTACTGAATGTGCACATAAACATTTTAGTTATGCCAAAGACGGTTTTAGCCTCGTAAATATAACAGCTGCTTTGTGGCCTTAAAACGTGTTCAAATTGTATAAACAGTTGGCCAAAATGTGGCATCATCATCGTTGAAATTTATCATGGCCTTTTAACCATCATTAATAACCCTTGAGAAAATTGAAAAAGAAAGTATAAATAAATTTCACTTTGGAAGTTATTTCTTCAATTTGCAAAGTGTAATTTCAATTGGCTCAATGAGATTTAAATTTAATTTGACTTTTGGGAAGAATAGAAGATATAAAGAGGAATTGATAAATGTATAAAAGGAAAAGCATCTCAAATTTATGAAGAATATTATTGTACTATATGCAGAATTAAGCTCTTTCTGTGATGAATTATAGAAATATAAATGTAAGTAACGTTTACGAATGAACAGCACAAAGCAGAATTGACAAAAGAACACTAAAGGTGATCAAATTGTTGAAAGAAAGAATATATTAAAGAATTTAACAAAGAGGAGTTTTCATATCAAATTTAAGCGAGCAAAGTAAACCATATTAAAGTTATATATTGTGAGAACCACTCTACACAATCTCTGTCTCAATTTCTGTTAAATCCTTTGGTTGTTTATATCTTAGTACAAAACATAGCCATGTTCTGCGTTCTTGTCAATATATTGAGGTCAGTTATAAATCAATTGTAAGTTACTCGAAGCAGAAACAAACATATATCACGATTAATCCCTAAAACATTTGAAACAAACAATTGAAGTTGCTACAATTCTATCAATTCCCCAGTTGATGTTGTCAATTAAATCTCAAATTGCAGTTATCTAAATTGAAGTGCAGAAAACTATGGCGACGTATGTTATTTATGTATATAGAGACCAAGGGGGAGAAAGAAGGAGAGATAAGGCTATACTTGTACCAAAAATCAGTGAAATTGTTATATTTCAATATTTTATTAGCCTTTGCTTTTGGTTACAATAAATTGCAGCAGTTGCGAGTTTGGCTCCAAAAAAATAGAGAAGCAAGGACAATAAATAAATATCACAGCCATTACACAGAAACAATAGCAACAGTTACAGATACAGATACAAATAGCAACAGATACATCTGCAAATAGAGTCGCAGATACGAATAGAAATGGAAATACTGTTACAGTTGCTGCCAAAAGCAAAGCAACATTCAATGGCACAATAAATAAATCTGTGCAGCGTTTTAAAACAAATCGAAAAAAACAAAAAATAAATGAAAATAACCCAAACAACAACAAACTCGTTCACTATTCGAATCGCAAAACAACACAACAAAAAAAAACAAGCGTATAAATATAAAAAGCGAAATAAAATTTGCATTTTTTGTTGTTTAAAGCGTCGTATCAGCAGCAACAACAACAACAACAGCAACAACCGCAACAACAAAACTATGGCTATAGAATATATAGAGAAATGCGCAAAGTCAAAGTCAGAGCGAAATGTTATCGAAATGCTATTGAACACAAGTATCAACTGGCGATAAAGATAGAGCTCAAACAGAGAGAGAGAGAGAGAGAACAAGAGAGAAGAAGATGCTATTCACTTATGTGCATATATTTGAAGGCAACATATACATACGCAAATACTCCCCATACATATACAAAGAATCAAATATATGTACATATATATAAATACGTACTGCAGCTACATCTGTCGACATATATTTAATTTGTGTGTGTGTATAAATAATTCTGTCTTATTCTCTTTGTATTGGAGTATACCAAAATAATCAAAGAAAATAAAATATAACTTTTTCTACATCTTTAAAATAAAATATTTTTAAATTGAGAAAGAAGCATATTTGAAAAAGAAACAAAAACATACCTTAGTTGAGATTACGGTTGCACATAATTATTATAATTTTCATTCATAATATAATTAAATTTAATCACTCAGAATCGAATAAAAAGTCTTTATCTACCGTTCTAGAAACTGTTGCTTTCAATCTCTAATTAATAAATAAATCTGTTTGTAAAACATTTATTATTTTTGAAAGTCGACTGTTTTTAATAAAATTGTGTTACTTTAAATACCCTGTTATTTACAAATAAATAGTTGTTCTTCAATTAGTTAAATATCATATTTGATCTTTAATTTCTATCAATTGTTACCTTTTTTCTTTTACTTTAAGCTTAGAGTATCTAATCTTCTGCCATTCTTTGCTTATATATTTTTTATTTGTATTTATCTTTGACTTCGAATTCGAATTCGCGTTTGCGATTTTGCCACTTTCCATAGCGCGTTAACATTTGTTCTTCTACTTTTTTTATTCGGTTTTAATCAGATACAAAGCGAAAATCGTTGGCTTCTTTTGCTCTTTTTATGCATAAGTAAATATACAAAGACAGATAAAACAACAAATGCGAATACAAATACAAATAAAAAAGCACAAATGTATTTTCAATGCCGACTGTTGTCAACGGTGCGTATGAGCAACGCATTATGACGCATCACTGCGATCTGTCTCTCTGTCTCCCTCTCTCTCTCTTTCTCTTTATAATGGACTGACCCACCCCACTTGCATCTGTTTGCTCTTCTTCTCTTACTCCATCTTCTTCTTAATTTTACACTGTTCAACACGTCACAAATCATTTTTATGGCACACTGCTCTTTCATTTGGCTTTTAAATTTTGCGCCCATTTGATTAAGACAAAGTTTCAACTTCAACTTCCACTCTTTAGCTGCCCTTTCTATCCGACCATCCCCTCTCTTCCCTTGTCTAGCACAGCATTTCCATTTCCATTTCCTTATCGTCGTATCAATAAATTAATTCGAAAACTTTTTTCTGCCTCCATTCGATTCCCTCCTCCCGACCCGGTCGACCCACAACTTTTTTTTAATTTTTCGTGCAAATTTCTCTCTTTTTCTCCATCTATCTCTCTCTCCTTTTTCTTTATTTTTTGTGCTCGTCATCGTATCTTGTATCTATAAGTTTTGCTGGCTGCTGTCGAGTAATTTGCTTTTTGCTTCACTTTTTTACTTTTTATTGGATATCACAGGCTACAAACGACAAACGACAAGCGACAACGACAACTACAGTGTGGCAGTCACTCGACAGTTAGCTCCCCACCCCCCCTACCCTTAACTCCACCTTCCTGCTCCCCCCTCTAAAACAGCCCTCTGTATATGCCATGAACTGGTGCCTGGTTCCATCTCTATTTTTGGCCATTGAATTGGTTTCGTGCTCATGCATTTTATATGAAATTGTCTGCATGTCTGTCTGACTTTTTGCCACCCCCGCCTCCCTTAGACACGCCCCTTAATAGCAGCGGCTATAGATAGGCGAAAAATGTTTGGCGCTGCAATTAGTGGACAACATTTGTTAACCAACCAACACACTCGAAGGCAGATCCACTGGCAAATGCAGGTAGAGCTACTAACTGGGCTCTTATCTTTATTGCAACCAAAGAGCGGCGAGAGGAGGAGAACGGAGGCAAGAAAATGTGGGTGCCACGGCCGAAATAAAAAACAGAGAAAAATGTTAGAAGTAAAACATGCCGAATAAAATGTAACAAGCACTTTTTTCTCCCCATTTTTTCTTTCCTATTTGAAGTAGAATTTTAATCCATGGTTTTTTAATGCGGGCGATAAACTTTTACTACAATTGTCGACAGCCTTTTTCGAGGCTGTCTAACAGTATACTCACATATATACATATATACATATCTATGAGTGTAGTGTGTGTGTATGTGTGTGCTCTCAAACTGGTCGTTCAGGTGCTACAGTTTAATTATGTGACGTCGTCGTCGCTTTTGCCGCTTAATGTTTTAATTAAATGTTTTATTAGCACGCTTTTGGGGCACGACTCGCCATAAAGGAGGCAAAGAGAGAGCGAGAAGGGGGGGGAGACGTTGATGTGCCCCCTTTTTTCTGGTTGTACACGGATCTATGGGAATTGCAGCAAGTTAATGTTGACATTTTAAGAGCACTTGATTGTTGTATTGCAGCACAAATAATAATAATAATGAATTTTAATATTTCATTTATCAAAAAGAGCTAAGTATTAAGTGATTATTAAACTTTTCTCGTCATTTTATTGATTTGTTATAGAATTTTAGTTATCAAGTAACATTTTCGTCTTGTTACTTAATTTTTTTGTTAATTCTAGTTGAATAATGAATAAAACTAGCAAAATATTATTTTAAGTTATTGAAATATGATTTACTTATCTTAATAATAATTTTATCAGGGCATAGAAGATACAACTTTTTAAGCTGATCATCATTTAAGTCATTTATAACAAAGTTATCCTAAAAATTGTATCTTCATTGTCTCAGCTATACTACTTTTGATAGGGTATTTTTAGCAAGTAATAGATACAATTTAATATTAATATTGTATAGGTGAGTAAACAAACTACTAACAATTAAGTTATGAAACTGAAAATATTAACAAACTTGCCCAAGTTGTGAAGTTTTTTTTTTAACATTTTTTAAAATAAAGTTAGCTTGAGCTTCTTACCCATTTTTAGTATATGTATGTGGATATTCAGTTCCTTGGAGCTGTTGCTGTTTACAGATGAGCATATGTGTATAAAGAGCGGGAGGAGAGTGAGGGAAATTGCTTTGAGGTCGCTTTTGTTGTTGCTGTTGATTTTAAACTGTATTCAAGTCTGCAAGTCTTTTATCTGTCATCATTTGGCATTCTTTTTCATCTTTTAAGGATGTTTCAATCCCATTTCGTACCGCTGTTGTAGACTGGCTTTTAAGATGGCTGCAACACGGCCATGTTGTTGCTTTAACGGTGTGCATGGCCAACAAATCAACATCCGGTTAGCTGATACGCCAAGTCGCCAAGTCGCATAAACATTGCACATATGAATTATATACAGAAATACAAGCTCCCCTCTCTCTCTCTATCTCTCTCGTTTAGATCTATCTCTCTATCACACATACACTCTCTCTCTCTCTGCATTGCTCTGTCTCTTTCTGTGTCTGGACAAGTTGACAGGCCTGCGGCGACCGCATTTGATAACTATAGCTGCTAACTGCTAGCTGAAGTCGCCCTCACACATCTACACATGTACTCGTGTGTGTGTCGTCTGGTTGTCTCTCTGCATGTGTGTGTGTGTGTGTGTTTGTGTGTGAGAGTGTCTGCGATAGTCAAGCTTTTTATATTGAGTGAGTAACGCGTTGTCGTTAACTTTTTGCCGACTTTTAGCACAGACAGGCGTCGGCTTTTTAACTTGTTTTCTTGTTATTGTTTGTTGTTTATTCATTTTTGTTTAGTTTAGATTTTATTTTTGATTTTTGTTGTTGCTCTTGTATTGTTCACTTTGGCTTTAGCACATTTAGCATTGCTTTGTCTTTGTTTCTTAGCACCAACTGTTCTCTGTGTATCTGTGTGTTTCTATCTTGGCTTGTGTGAGTAAATTAACAATTGAATCAAGTTAAAAGCAAAGCGCTGATTTTAGCGTTAAGCGACCGGCACAGACGAGACGCGCAGCACGAATGAATGAAGTTGGCGAGCCAACGACAGTGCGAAGCTTCCAGCAGCAGCAGCAGCGGAGTAAAGCAGAGCAGCCGCAGAGCAGCAGCTGAGCAGCAGCGTCGCGACCGATGACAAGACACGATGCAAAAAAACGACATAACACGACACGACGCAACGCGATGCGAGCCAGCTAAATGGTTTCGTTGACTTGCTCTCTCGCTCTCTCGGTCTCATCATGTTTGGTGCTCACGCGTGTAGGTCGTCTAGAGGCCGTTTGTTCTGCCATTTCTTTACATTTCTCTTTGGAGGCCACTTACTTTGCTCTTTGCTTTGGCGCTCCCTCACGCTCTTGCTCTCGTTCGCGCTCGCTCGCTCGCTCGCTCACTTGCAAATTCTTTAGTTGCTAAAACTGCAAATCAAAGTCGAGGTCGTTGTACGAATGAAAGAATGTCGGCATGTGCTTGTTGTTGTTACTGACGCCGCCGCCACCACCGCTGCTTACGTCGCAGTCGCTAGTGCTGCTACTGCTGCTGCTTTCGCTGCTGCTGCGCTGATGTTTAATGCTTGGTCCGATCCGCCATTGTAGTTGTAACTGTGCCGCTCACCTCCTACCAGTGTTGCCAGAACAGCTTTTTTCCCGTCAGATCTGGCTTTTTTCAAAGTCCATTTGCAAGAAAAAATTTAAAATAGCGGGCAGCGTGAGTTCTGGCTTTTTTAAAAGTGTTTTTTCCATTTTATGTATTTTTTTTTGAAAATATATTGACAATTTTAAGATACAACGCAAATTTTCAGTCATTTATAGCAATGGCTCTGTTTTATATTTAAATAAAATATTTTTACTCTATATTTGGAGTTCACATTAGTATAACAAGCCTCGAAATTTTACTAAACATTAAGAAAGCATCAGCATTTTTCCAGATCTTTTTAATGAAAAATGCAGCGTTTTTTCAAACTTAAACCCACTAAAAACAGCTTTTCTTTTTGCTTCTCAAGAGTTGGCAACACTGCCTCCTATCCATGCAGTCTCTTCTGTCGCTGCATTATGCTGCTTTTGTCTGTCTATCTGCATCTCTCTTTCTCTCTCTTTCACTCACTCTCTTACTATTTGTGTGTGTGTGTGTGTGTGTGTGCTCGGCATGCCTTAACTTGGCTTTCTTTTGAATAATGTTGCTTCATGCTTTCGCAGTCTTGGTCTTCATCTGCCTTCGTCTGTTCGTCTGTCCGTCCGTCTCTGCAGTTGTCTGCTAGGCAAAAATGCTGTTACTTTTTATGTGCACTCTCCCACTTCCCCTCTTTCCTCCCCCTTCCCGCTTCATTCACTACCCTTCGGTTCAGGCACTCCTTTTGGAATTTTGTTAGACCGCCACCGTCGTCGTTGCCGCTCGCTGCCCATTTTTACTTATTTTTACTACTTTTTTAATACATTTTCGACTGTTGGTTGCTCGCTTACAAGTAACGGGATTTGGGCCAGCGGAACGGGGAGCGGGCAATAGGGGGGGAGGCTTTTTTGGGTTTGTTTGTGCGCCGCTTTCGCGCGTTTGTAATAAAAACTCGTTATAAGTAGAAATTCTTTACTTTTTTTCTTCTACTTCTACTTCTCTCTTTGTTTCGTTTTTTATTTTCTATTTTTTTTTTGGCTTGTTCACCTGCCCACCTTCTCCTGCCCCCTGCCTCTGCCCTCCCCCACACTCTTGGTCTGGCACACTCATCTATTTCCATTTTTTAAGCACTCTTTGCGGCCACTTTTCTTTATTATGAATTTTTTCCTTTTTTTTCAATTTTTTTCTCCTTTTTTTTTTTGCTGTTGTTCCATGACAAATGTGAGAACCGCTTGTGGCGAAAAAGGTTTGCTCGGTCGGTGGTGGCGGCTAAAGCGCTTAGAAGTTAGCTCGACTGGTTAACGCCCCCCCTCCATGGCATATACGAGCACAGGTAAGTCCCCCCTCCCTCCCTATCATCGTTAGCCAACATTCTTTTGGCCCCAACGAAGCGCAGACTCAATTATTAGGCCAGTTGGCAAGCTAATTTGCTTATCAGCGAATGCAATTGAGAAAGCGCCTCAGGGGTCGTGAGAATGGTGAGGGGGATGGTGGAAAAGGAGGGCGGTGAAGTGGCGTTGTTACGGCATCGAAATGCGCGCCAAATGAAATTGTCATTTGGATTGCAGCAGTTGCTGATAACAATGCTCATCATCTATCTCATTCCCACTCTCTCTCTCTCTATCTCTCTCACATTTTTCAACTCTTCTCCTTCCCATCTGTCTATCTGCTGATAAGATATTATGGAAAGAAACAACTTGAAATTAGTTTCAGTGCTCGGAAAGTGCAAATCATTGCCAAAGAATTCGACTCTGGGAAAACTGGAAACCAAAGACGTAAAAAACTCGTAAAGTCGAACTGTTTAACACCATTTATCGCCATCCAACAACAACTATAAAATGAATTTGCAAAAAAAACCTGATGATGGTTACTGACCATCTGCCATCTTACCAACTAAAACGGCAATAAGAAATATAGTTTGTTATCCCAATATCATTGCATGGGAATTCCGCAAAAAAAGAGAGAAACAAATCACGAAAATCTATCTTTGAATTTCTCAGAAACTACCAATTTATCACATTATTTTTGAAAGGTTCAAACATATCTATTTAAACTTTAGTGCTTCAGAAGAAGAAAAGCTAATGTTTGTATGTTTTAGAGAATTCATTTAAGCTAGATAAAGTAGAACCTTTGCAAATCTATAATCATATACTTATTAAACATAACTTAAACATATTTACGAAAACCATCCTATGTACATATATAAAATAAATCATAAAATATTTTGTTGTTAATACATTCGAAATGTAGTTTCAACAATATAGTAAAATGTACAACTAATTCCATTGATTTCTATCCGAACTTCTATTTGAAAAGTTTTCTTATTTCAACTGATTTTTACAGAAAACTTTTTGTTTATTTTCTTCTAAATAAAATAAGATATCATTCTTTCGTTTAGTCAGTTTTTTACTTGAGTTTTCAAGATCAGTTGGTCATATCATATCACAACATATTCAATTTCAATATCATGTTATTAGCACTCACCTGTACGACCCCTCTCTTTATTATTAATTGTATTACATTGAGGAATTTCCAACAATTGCAATTTTTGTTTTCTGTTTTGATTCAAAGTCTTTTATTACATTATTTGTTTATGGTAAAAACAGCACGACTACGAAATGGAAATGGAATTACCACGAAATTGATTTAAGCGAATCGCGTTACACGTTTAACATATGAGAAGTCGACATACAAACATATATTGTTATATCTTATTTATATAGTATATTTTACATAATTATTTATTTGCAGTATTTACTTTATAACTTTATTTATCGGCGTTTGTTGGCTTCTGTCACTCGCCTCGAATTTTGCTGATCACTTGAAACTGTTAAAATTGGACGAAACTGATTGAACGAAATGCTGACATGGCATAACTTGACGAATGTTGTACACTGATTGTTAGACAGTGCGTATGCGCAACGTTTCGAGAATGTTTCGCAAGCGGTTAAAATATCTCTGCATGTCAAAGCTGACGACCGTTTCGGCTGAGCGGCCAAACTCGACTGCTGCTTTTGCTGTCTCCATTTCCGTCTTCGTCTTGTTCTGTTTCTGTTTCTGTTTCTGCTTCTGCTTTTGCTCAGTTAACTGCACTTGGAAATGAACTGAACTGTCGCCGATGGGCAACCGCAGCTGGCGAATGTTGCGTTTCAACTGAATGCTTACTTCACGGGGACTTGCCCAACGAGAACTGCTGTGTGCATTGCGACCTGGGCAAACTCCAAGCGCAGCTATTGCAGCAGAAGCAGCGACAGCAGCAGCAGCAGCGACGCAACTGCGACGCAGCCCAACAGCTGGTGAAGGTGAAGGTGGCCCCAGTGAACGCCAATCAATGAGAGCGAGAGAGAGCATTATGCTGCTTCGGCGCTCTGCTCTGCCGTTACTGCTGCTGCTGCCGTCGCTGCCGCTGCTGCTGCATTACAAAGAGTCCAAAAGCGTGGGGTGTGGGGCCGAACACTGGGCGCCAGACGATGACGACGACGACGACGACGACGGCGACTTACCGTTGAGTGCATTGGCATAGTAAACTCTGCACGAGGCGCCGTCATTGCCGACAACGTTGGCGTCGCTGCCTGCAGTCAAGTTACACGCATTGAGAGACAGACAGAGAGAGAGGGAGAGCAAACGATTGGCAGCCGACTCTCATTTGCATTGTTGTTGTAGCCGAGTGCCGTTAGATGCGCACTTGACGATTCGTCGTTTTTTTGTCGTTGCTCATCAACAAGTCAGCGACTGCGACTACGACTGCGACGCTGCGTCGACGCTTTTGCTTTTCGACTGCAACAACAATTTAGCACAAAGGAATTCCCACGAAATGACGTTGACGTTGACGTCGACTTTGACTGCGCTGCCAGCAGAGAAAATTCTAAAAAGAATTAAAAGCATTTTACGATCACTTTGTAGACAGTTAAATAAAAATTAAAAAATATTAAAACAAATGCAGCAAACGCAATGACGCAGCGAGAACTGCAGTAACAAAGAACAAGCTGAAAAGAGAGAAACACACTGAGAGAGAGCGG
This sequence comes from Drosophila kuntzei, assembly GCA_035042165.1. NCBI lineage: Eukaryota > Metazoa > Arthropoda > Insecta > Diptera > Drosophilidae > Drosophila > Drosophila kuntzei. The sequence goes on from JAWNLU010001017.1 coordinate 10,716, forward strand.
AAGAGCGAGAGGGAAACAATGTGGCTGGCGCCAGCAGCGGAAGTAAACGGAAAGCTTCAATTTAGCCGGCATTTTGCAGTGCATCCGCCCGGCTGAGCAGCAGAGCAGCGACTGCGAGCTCCTGGGGTGGTCTACCAAAGAGAGCGCATGAGACAGAGAGAGCAAGAGAGAGAGAGAGAGAATGACAGGACTTAAGAGCAGAGAGAGCAGAGAGAGTTGCTCTTTGCTGGCACGTGGGGCAGGTCAGTTGCGACATGATTGTGCCTGTAGCGACGCGTCGCCAGCTGACGATGCCGCCACACGACGCGTTTTCGATGCGGCGCTCAGAGTTCGACAGGCAGCAGCGAAAGCAGCAGCAGCAGCGACAGCAGCAACCCGACGACAGGAGTTGCCCTCTCGTCGCATTATTAGATTTATCGTGTTTTAGCGCTTAAGCAGATGCCCCGACAACCCTGCAACCCCGGTAACTCCCCCTGCTGTCCAACTCGCTTACAGCCACTGACCATAAAGTGGAACTGCGATTCGCGACGACTGGGGCACATTTTATGGCTGGCACTGTTGTTGTTGCTGCCACTGCCGCTGCCGCTTGTCCTTTTGCTCAGCTCCTGCGGGCTCTTTTCTCATCATTATTTGCGCCTGAATTTTCTTTTTCTTCGTTTTCTTTTCTTTTTCGTGCAGTTTATGTTCAGCGCTGACTTTTCATTATTATTATTAGCACATCTTGAGCTGAGTAGCTCCTTAACATAGAATATATGTACATATCTATCTATCTCTATCTCCATCTCCCTCTCTCTCTCGTTTGCACTGCGTGTGCAATTGGCATGCAAATATATTTAATTAGCTGACTCTCAAATTCTCAAGCTGTTGCCAGGCGTTGACGACTCGCTTCAACTTATGTATTTTTCTGGCTTTAATTTTGCGGCATGCAGCACGACGCATGCCACAAATACGACAGACAGCCAGACAACAACAATTAAATTACAAACCAATTTCAGACTTGCCAAAAACTTTTCACTCCAAATTATTATTAAATTTGTGCACAAAATACACACACACATGCACATTCTAACACTTACACACACACACACACAGATTTAGAATTTTCCACACATGTCGCCTTTTAACCGCGCACAATTTTCATATGCCAAAAATACTAAATATTCGATATGACCAAAAATATGCAAATATTTACACACTGTGCGAAAATTCTCAATTAATAGCGAAACAATTAATTTTTGCACTGTTTGTTAGTTATTTTCCTCGGAAAAAAATATACAAATAGATTGAACCAAGTATATAAATTTATAAAGTTACAACTCTTAAATAATAAAATTATTGTTAAGAAATTGAAACGATTAATCTCAAGATCGTTTCTTTATCTTAAGATATATTTCCAACCATAATTCCTTATCATTCAATTAAAACTTTAGATAAACTAATCTGTCGGTTTTATCTATATCTAAATTTATATCTGTACCTATTGTATTATTATATATTTATCTATAAACAGCTGTCTTTCTACCGGAGACGATTCCAATTAACTACTTTTTTAATGAAATATTGGAATAACTTTCCATTTTCAATTATATTTTAAATTATTTTCTTTAGAACAACTATTTTTTAATGCTAATGAAATTATTTAATTTGTAGTACTTTTTTCCATGCTAATTACAATGTAATGATAATGCTCATAGATACAACTCTGCTTTCTACTGAACTTTCGATTCGCATTTATCTTATGAACATTTAAATTTTTTCGAGTGTATTTCAAAATATCTCGGTGTTTGTGTTAGATTGGCGAATTGCAAACTGCATTTTAGACATTTTGTCGCTAAATTGAGTTCCGGCTTTACAATACATATTTCGATATTTTTATATGAATTTTGTTTGGGACCCCGGAAAATTGCTAGCAATTAAACCAAAAATTATGTTGCCAAAATAACAGCAGCACCGACAAGAAGTTGGCAGCAATTAACAATGAAAAAAGAAATAAATTATTTAAAATTTTTGGCATTGCCATTAACACAAAGCGGAGCAATTGCCAGGCCCAAATAAATCAGAGAACAAAGAGAGAACGAGGCAGAGAGAGAGAGAGAGGAATAAAGAAATAGAATATGTATGTACATACATATATGTATTTATAAATATTTTCAATTTATTTGGAAAATATTTAATGTGCAACTAATGGTGGCAACATTGCAATTGGCGATTCGCTGGCCACCAGAGCTTAAATTAAACATTAAAACGATGCTAATCAGACGATCCCCTGGCAATTTCATTCATACTAACTATGCTAAAAGCCTGCATTAAAGTTATGCAACGCGCCAAAAATATGCGCAAAATATTCAAATGCATCTAAATAAATATGAGCATTTTATAACATGGCAAAAATGCACAAAAGATATGCGACAACAACAATATAATCAACAAACTAAACAAAAAATAGATGTGCTGTTTAGCGAATATGAGATATCCTGCAAAAAACATTAAAAATTATTATTTATATCGTTATCATTAGCACTATCATTAGAATTTGCATGAGATTTCAAAGTTAGAAGTAGAGTTAGTCGTTGCATTAACATTAGTATTAGCACTTGCATTATTAAATTTTTTTTATCATTATAATTGGAATGTGTTTTTCATTATAATTGCATTTGCATTAGAGTTAGAAAAAGCAGTAGCAATTTGCATTGCATTCTCATTATCATTAGCATTATCCTAATCATTATAATTAACATTAGAAAAATCAATAGTTTTTAAATTTAAATAATCTTTAGCATTAACATAACGTTTACATTCACATTATAATTTGTATAATCATTATAATTAGCATTCGTTTTGTTATATGGTTTATCCAATGAACTCCAACAACTTTTTTTTACAAATTTTCAATTTACAGCAGGGATTAAAACCGAAACGAATATCGGTTTCAGTTACGGTTTCGCTTATGCTCGAATTAAGGTTTTCGGTTATTGATTATGCAAAATCTTGGAGTATCGATTTCGTAACGGTTATCGGTTTTTTGTAAGTTTCGGTTTAGAAATACCTGTATGGTTTCGGTTTACAAAAAAATAAAAATTAAAATTTTCGGTTGACCAAAATAAGAAGCGTTATTCATTGTTTTCGTGAAAAAGACTTAATGCTCTTATTAGCCTGGAAAATAATGTTATCTGGTTACTGGAATGGTCGATTTGTCGACCATTATTATAATTTGATTTTATTATAATTTGACCTCATATAAATTTGGCTCATTTGATTTGAAAATTTCGATTATTTTGATTTTGTTGATTTTTATTAACTTCGAACTGCCATAACTTTGCCAAAACTCAATCAATTTCCATGCGCAATGTACATTTGAACATGATTTTTCTAAATTCGTTCTGCATTTAAATTTTGTTCATTTTTAAAATTTTGAAAATTTCGAATTTTTTAGAAATTTTACAGTGTTACCCCTCATCATTTTTCGAAAATATCGAGTTTTCAAAATGAACAAAATATAAATGCTGAACGAATTAAGAGGTAAAATCATGCTTAAATTTACATTGCGCATGGAAATTGATTGAGTTTTGACAAAGTTTTGGCATCTCGAAGTTAATAAAATCAATAAAATCAAAATTATCGAAATTTTCAATTCGGTTTAAGGAGTTTTGGTTTATGGGTTTCGGTACAGCGGAAACAAATTTTTTCGGTTACGGTTTCAGTTACGGTTACAAATTTTAATCGGTTTTCACCGGTTAAAGGTAACGGTTTCGGTTAAGGTTTTAATCCCTGATTTACAGGATATCTAAAATATCATACATTGGGTAGTGTGACACGCAGTCGTAATATGCCAAAGGATTAACTTTGATCAGATGCAAATGAAGGGTCAGTACGGATGGCATCCAGGGACGCGGCTGTGGCACAAATTGAGCTAATTGCACACTATATCTATGTATGTATGGGAAGTTTGCAAGTTTGGTAAGAGGAGAGGGGTAAAAGGCATCGCTAAAGGACACGAACATTAATAGACGCATTAGCATAAAGTGGCAGCCATTGTCAGCCTCTCGACCAGAGGCAACACCAACGATTCACGATTGACAATCGGCGACTCACTTTTCCACTTTTCCGCTTTCCCCCTGACGACAGGAAAAACCAAATTGCAATATCAGACATTTAGTCTATACACCAGACAATATTCCATTTGATTGACATGTCATTCACTCCAATTGACTTCAATTATGCAAACAGTGTGACAAAGACAGAGAGGCACAGAGAGAAAAGAGAGAGAGAAAGATAGTTAACAAGTACTTAGAATTTAACACTACGAGCGACGTTGAAGGTCTTCCTCAAAGCCACTTTGAGCCACAAAGCTGATCAAGGCCATAGAACATAAAACGCTTAAAGCTCTCAATTGTCAAGGATAAATCTGCAAAGTTATAATAGCTAAAGAGTTGCCGTAATAATAGAAAATTTTATATAATTTTGCGAAATGTATATAATAAATGGCAAAGCAAATTGTTAATTTCGCTCATCATAATTTAAATTGGTATCCAAATTTCATTTGCCATTGTTAAAAAAATTATAATTTAATAATTGTTAGCAGCATGACCATTTTTGTAGCCCATTGTCAAAAATTTTCATAAATTTATTGTAAAAATTATTTGATCATTTCAAAGTATTGCCTAAGTCCAGAAATTCATGTTTTAAATTGAATATTTCAGTATCTATATATTTAATTTGTATATTTAAATAAAATTTTTCTATGTATTTTATCCATACCATATTTTTTGGTGTATTTGGTAAACGGCCTTAATTAAAATTCAATAAAAAAATTAAATAAACGATAAATGCATCCCATGAGAACATCCAATTTGAATCTAAAGACAACGATTTGAATATTGTTATTTTGTTAGGCAACGATTGTGGCAACAGATGCAAATCTAAGTACCACAAAGATTCCTCTATCATACACACACACACACACACACCTCACACACACTCGAAAATACACAAAGATTTAGCTTGGAATTCTAATTCAATAGCCGCCTTTTACTTGCATCTGCCTCTGGATATACTGAAAAAAAGAGCAACTTCTAAAATCTATAAAATCTAAAAATATGATTATTTTAAGACCAAATTAATAAAACTAAGAATATCAATCTAAAAATTCGCAGTTCTTAAAATAAGAATTAAAAATCTTAAATTGATAAGAAAATATAAATATGTCATATTTAATATAAAGACAATAATGACACCGTGGTGCTCTGGTTAGAGTCGCCGGTTCAGGTTGGTAAGAAGTCGAGGGATCGAAACCCGCTCTAGCCAAGGAAAAAACATATAATCGAAATATTAAAAAAAAAAAATAAATAAATCCAATTAGTTTAAAGCTTAAAACACCTGCCTTATCTTTTTATTTTTGATTTGAGAATTTAAGACTGTTTGGTCTTAAATAAAGAACTTAATTTACTTGCAATGTTCTTAAAATCAAGATGTGTTTTCTAAATTTAAGAATTTTATGTTCTCGACGCATTTCTTAGACCAAAACTCTTAGCTCTGAGACCAATATCTTAATTTTAGAACATTTTTTTATCAGTGTACAACAGCTTGTCGCAGCTTCTTCTGCCTTTGCCTCAATCACAATCACACTTACCTCTATCCCTCCTTTTCCCTGTTTTCCTTCCTACTTCTCTTCCATTCCTTCTTTCCCTCTGCATTCCCTCTTCCACTTCCTTTCGTCCATTACCCTGTAGCTTTGTTACCTTCCGATTTGTGCTGTTAATTGATTTGCATTTTTTAATTACCAAAAACCACCTGAAAATAAAAAGTATCTCTGGAGAGGCGTCTGAGTAAGTGTGTGTGTGTGTGTGTGTGTGTGTGTATGTGTGTGAGCGTGGCATGAAGTTGAGCTGAGGATTGGCGGGTGTTGTGGGTGGTGCGGGTGTTGTGGGTGGTGCCGCTTTGTTGGGCAACCGCTAAATGCACGCTAAATGCGGTTCAGCTTTTTGGGGCAACTGTATGAAATGTGGTCGCTGAGTGGGTGGTTGTCTGGGTGGTGCAGGTGGTGCTTGGGTAAAAACCATGTGTTTAGTTAGTTGCGCAGCTGATCAAATTGTGGCTGCCTCTTGGTGAGGCAGGTGCCAAGGGGCAAGGGGCAAGAAACAGGTGGAGACTATTCTAAACATATTTTTGGTGTTTTTGCCGACTCTTTTTTATTCATTTTGTTTTTGCGTGCAACGCAGCAATGGAAAACACGTGTGGCACTAAAGTGTGCCGCATGGGTGTGTGTGTGTGTGTGTGGCATGTGTGTGTGTGTGTGGCGTATGTGGCAGCTACGTCTGCGGCAAACCGTGCAAACAAAGGTTTAAGATGATTAAGTGCTTTTCTGCCCACAACTTGTGTGGCGAGCTCAGCGACTCAGTTGCCTCTTGTTGCCAGTTGCCAGTTGTTGTTGTTGCAAGTTGCTCTTGTTACTGCGTCTGTTGCAAGTTTTCATTTTCTAAAACGTACACAAAACGCCTACACAATGCTCTGGCTGTGTCGTCTTCCCCAAAAATGCTGCAACAAAAATTTTTGCACTTTTTGTTTTCCATTTTTACCCAAATATTTTCATTTGTTGTTGTTGTTGTGAAAATGTAATTTCCATATGTTTGTATGCTGGCAGCTGGCGGTAAACTGGCAACCAACTAAAATTTCTGCTGATCTGCGGCTTTTGGAAGCAACCAAAAACACACAGACATCCGACAACCGACATCGTCCCCAAACTTCAACCCTTTTCCCTTCTCCAACTCCTTTTTAGCCATTTTGTGCTGATTTGTTTATATTTGCATTGAATCTTCTACGTTTTCAGTGTGTCAAGTTTTGTGGTTGCCTGTTAACCCATTTGATGTGCTCGACATTGAAGTACATATACACACACACACACACACACACACAGCCACACTCAACTCTTGCACCCTCATGTCTGTTTTGAGAAGATTAAGTATACGTCAAGTTGCACACGCCGTGTAGCGTTTTTCAACTAGCGTCGACTCCTTGCTGCTCCCTTTGCAACCCACGCAGAACACACACACACACACATACCAATACACACACACACACACACACGTACACACATGTAGACAACAAGTTGCGTATGACAGCTGACAGGTATCATTTAAGCATTGGCTTTGGCATTGTGGCTAACTGCGCTGTCATTAAGCCAAACACCTTTGCTTTCCTACCTCTCTCCTTATCAACTGCTTCACAGTTTGCCCAACAAGATATACTCGTATCTATAAAATGCATTTATACGGAGTGTTTATATATAGACTCCACTCATAATTATGAATAAATAAATGTATATTTTATCTTTAAAGTTGTAGAAGCACGTTTGATTCGAAAAGTTCTACAACTTAGGTTTATCATTATTCCGAGTTTTTATTTAACAAGGAAGTTTATTCCAAGCATTTAAAATTAATTATCTAAATTTAGAGATATTTTATACACATATATTCGAATTATAAACAAGCGATTATCTAAACATGGCTTTGATATAGGCAACCAAAATTTAATTAAAGTTATTTAACTAATAAATAAGAAAATTATGAATCAATAAAAGCAATAAAAGCAATAGCGTAAAATTTTGTGAAGATTGTCAAAGAAAAAATTGGTTATTTTCATTTTATGCTGTAATCACAAATAAGAGTTATAAATTTAAAGAAATCAAAACCGAAATAAATTAAGTGAATCAATGAAAAAATCTCAGATATTCTGTTTTTCTGATATCCTATAATTGACTGAATGAAATTGAATTTAAATTATACTCCTTTTTTCCCATCCTTAATATATTTTTGATTTGTATAATTAAAATTAACACTAAGAGTTGAAGTTAATTTTTAAAATAAAAATCAGCAAATGAATATTTATTTTTGGTTTTAAAAATTGTAATTCTTTCAGTTCCTGATTTTGTTTTAGGTTTGGTTGCTGAACAATTGAATAAAAACCGAAGTCGAGCAGCTTTAAAATGGTTTCAATTCAGGTAAGTTCAAAAGTAAAACAAAGAGAGCAAAACCGATATTTCTTCTATAATAGTTCAAAATTAGCATTCCCACCTTTCCCATACTAAAACTAAAACTTCGCCAACCCATTCACTTAGTTTTCCCTTTAGATAGTCTGTTGGGTTATATTCAAGGCAATTCTCGCAATGGAAAACAAGTAATTTCCTTAGATTTCAACGTGATAAGCCCTATCAGCGAATCATTTGTTTATTGCCAGGAGCAACAGTTGCCTCTTGGCGACATGTTCTGGGGATGCAGCAGCCAGTTAGCTTTTCCCTGCCCGGGAAAATAGCAAAATGAGAAAATGCTTTGCATATTGTGTTCAGAGTTGCCTAAGGAAAAAGGCACAACGACGGAAAGTTGCCGCAACTCTTTGAATTTTGAACTCAGTTGAGTGGAGGCCAAAAGAAAAATGCTTAAAATGTATGAGCTGGACTAGCAGATACCCTAGGAAATAATAAGGTTTTAAAGAGAAGATAATAAAGATTCAAATGATGGAATGCTACTTGATAAATTAGAAATTAAAAGAATGTAAATTGTACTTAATTGTACTTAACATATCCTACCTCAGCAATTACAGGGTATATATAACTTGCACTGAGTGGAGGCCGCGTCGCATTTCAGCAGGAAAACAACTAAAAGTCAAATAAACAATTCAACTTAACGCTGTCAACGAAGGAAGAAGCTGGCAACGAGCATCATCATCGCTCATAATACAAAACAACAAACTGAACGAAGATGACGACAAGGAGCAGCAGAAGCTGGAGCTGAAGCTGAAGCAACAGCCAAGGATCCTGCGACTTCTGCGTCCTGCCATAGTTTCATATTTCGCTGCCTCTTGCATGTTTTATTTATTGTTCAGCGCCGAGTCGAGACTGAGACTCAGTTTGAGACGGAGACAGAGATGGAGATGGAGACAGAGAGGGAGATAGAGGTAGAGTCCTTCGGCAAAAGGTTACAACTCTTGACTTTAATTGTTAACAAGTGACTGCTGTGAGCTTAAATTATTGAATGCCACAAGCGGAAGACATTCATCTTAGTGCCGCATCTTGATGCCGGCATTCTATGAAAAATGTGGCAATCATATTTAAAAAATATTCCAACGCATCACATATATTCTGTTTAAGCATTTTGTCTAAAGATGATATATGATGTGTGTGTGCGTGTGTGTGTGTGTGTGTGGCAGGCTACTTGCAACAACTTGGATGCCTTGATTAAAGCGCAACATTTTGTGGCATTAACACCACGAATGGGGTCAGTAACACAGCGTATACAGCAGGCAAGATTGTCAGGCAGCTTGCAGCTAATAGCCAACGGTGTGGCATGCATATTAGAGAAGAGGCAGCAACACCAACAACAACACCAACATCAGTAGAAGCAGCAGCAGCAGCAGCAGTTGCTGTGGCAGTAACATCATTAGTCTTCATCACCAACTGCGTCCCAGCGATGTCGTCAGACATGTGATGGGCCTGCGTTGCGTATACGTAACGTGCGATATTTCATGACGACTTACAAGAGTTTCCCCCCACACAAACAAGCGTTGAGAAAGACAGAGAGAAAGAGAGAGAGACAGAGGAAGAAAGGTAGTTATAGACTGAGAAAGAAAGTGTGAGATGGGTGGGAGGCGTAGGCTGCAAGTAAAGATACTCGTACTCTGACACCTTCAACACTCAAACAAACTCAAAGCAAACAAGTCTCAATGCTTGTTAGTCCAAAAAGCGTGACTAGCAGATACCCAGCACTTAGTTTTTTTTTTTGAGTAGAGTTTGCTGTGTACCACATTTATTTATTTATTTATGTATTTATGTATTTATGTATTTATTTATTTATTTATTTATTTATTTATTTATTTATTTATTTATTTATTTATTTATTTATTTATTTATTTATTTATTTATTTATTTATTTATTTATTTATTTATTTATTTATTTATTTATTTATTTATTTATTTATTTATTTATTTATTTATTTATTTATTTATTTATTTATTTATTTATTTATTTATTTATTTATTTATTTATTTATTTATTTATTTATTTATTTATTTATTTATTTATTTATTTATTTATTTATTTATTTATTTATTTATTTATTTATTTATTTATTTATTTATTTATTTATTTATTTATTTATTTACTTATTTATTTATTTACAAAAGAAAATAAAATTAAAAATAGAATAAAATAAAAAAATATAAAAATATATTTAATTCAAAGAAAAAGGGACGAAAGGGATTTTAAGTTTCAGCAATAGATAAATAAATATACAGTGACTGAAATAAATAAAATAAAATCATATAAAGCTTAGAACATAAATAAAGTGGCTCAGAGCATAATTGACCTACACCATTTTATAGCATGTTTTCTATTTATTGCTTAAATAAGACACAGGATTAAAAAAAATAAGGAAATGAAATTATGTTCCTTAAGTTTATACCTTAATAAAAAAATCTGTGTTTTAATTTCTTGTATCTTTTTTCGATTAAAAGATAAACCCATTTCAAATTTGTTTAAATGTATATTTTCCTTGTAACTAGTGATATAATTTACAGAATGAAATTTTATAATCTAAGCTTTCGAAAAATCTAGCAAGAGCTTTTTGTAGAGCTTAAGTTTAAAGCTGCTTAAATATGTGCTTAATTAAAAACTAAAACGGCAATTAGCCAGGTGATAAAACCTATATTACAAACACTACTTACCTAGAATATAGGATATCTAAGTTCTTAACAATTCATATATTCGGTCATATATTATTTATAGAATAAACATATTGAATATTAGTTTCTTGTTTATTATTTACTTTTGACAACATATACAGCATTCAATTATATATTCTCTATGTGATATTGCTGTTTGTAGGGTATTAAAAAGGTGAAAAAGTGAAAAAGTTTGCCTTCAATTAACTTTGATGTGCTGAAATTCAGCCGCAGGCTTGAAAATAATTAATTGTTCTTATGTGTGCGTTGTGTGTGTGACATATACATATGTATATGTGTGTGTGTGAGTTTGTGTGTGTGAGAGAGTTTGTTGTATGTGTTGTTTGGGGTATAAATTGTGTTGAGTCTTCACACTCTTGACGTTGTCGTCTGACTTTGTTGTCAAGTGCGACGCGCATTGTGTGGCAAATTTGTGTGGCAGTTGCAAGAGTTAAATTTAAACCAACTGCTGTTGCTTTTGGCCAATGAATCATGAATTGCCATGGACATGGCCAGGACGAGGACAAGCACGGAAAAGCACGGAAGAAGCAGAAGGAGAACGAAAAACGAGAAACGAGAACGGGGACTAGGACACGATATCAATGCAAATTGAAGTGGCCAACGTGGCGCTGCCCAATTGACGAGCTGACATGGTATGGACAAGTGGAAAGTTGCCAAGAGGAAAGGGGAAGTGGGAGGGAAGAGGCGTTACATCGGTGTCCAAGTCACATTTGAAATTCAATGAATTTTTACCCAGCGAAATTTTGCGGCTTAGATGAATAACAGCAGCGGCAGCAGCAGACAAAGTCCGGATCCTGAGTCCTAGTCCTAGTCCTAGTCCTGGCACCAGGCACCTATGTACCTAACTTCCTGCACATGTCAATTGGGTGGCTAAAGGGAAAAAGCAAAGCACAGTCACATGCCACTTGCAACTTGCCACATGCCACACAGCGTCGCTGTTGCATTATGAATGATTCGGTCAGCAAATTGCCACAAACTGTTTGCAGTTTAAGTTGAATTCAATTTCGGTTGCCACTCCTGACGAATGTCCTTAAAAAGTGCCATAAATTCCACTTCCAGCAGCCACCGACAGTAAATGGCCGCTAATTATCCTGAGTGCAACAAAACGGAAACAACTTCCTCATCCATTGCGAAGAAGATGAACATGAAGAGGAAGGGGAAGAGGATGGCGAAGAAACATTTTTATTATTTTATTATGTTTGCGCATTAAAAATGCAAATGATTCATTTGAGTTGATTTTATTTATGACAGCAATTAAAAATCAAAAACTTTTTAAATTATTACGCGACTAGCAGATACCCTGCAAACTAAACTGACATCGAAATTATAACATTTTTATTAAAGATCTATTTAAAATAATATAATAACCAAGTACCGAACTAGAAAATATGTATGGTGGAAGAATTAAAAATTTCGCTGGAAGCTTTTACAAATTTATTCAAATTATGTTTATTATATATGCAAGCAATAAATTCCCGACAAGAAATCATAATTATTATTAATTATTCAAAAAATGTAATAAATTCTTATGAGTATGAAAAAATTTAGAAATAACATCACTACAAAAATTGTAGTATAAAATCGTAATTTTATAGACTTAATTATAACTGATGACAAGTAAACTATAAAATTAAACAGTATTGCACGACTATAAGTTACCCTGTTGCAAACTGTAAATAAGATACATATCATTTTGACGTATTTTACAGAGTATCTATGTGTATAAGCATTTGTCTCTCGAGTACAAGCTAAATTGTCTTAAATTTTCAGGCAATCTCATAAATATTCGCATACATTTTGTAGGCCAATAAACAAAGTGGTCAACTTGGCCAAGTCGTGTTGCTTGTGGAGTCGCTTTGATAATGCCCCCAGGAATTGACAGCTCAACGAGCAGAGAAAGAAAAGCTAAAGCCAGAGCAGAGCATAAGGCAAAAGGCCGAGCTGGCACAACACTGCGTATACGCAATAAAACAATTAGCAAAAGCTGCAAATGCAATTTGACATGCCTCGAGAGCGTAAAATGTATTCATGCTTAAAGCTGCAAATTCCACAAGGAACTCAAAACAAATTGAAATTAATTTGATATCTGAAGAAAGACAGAGAGAGAGAGACAGAGCGAGAATAGAAAAGACATTGCGTATGCGAAAATTCCCCAAACACTCGATGAGTATTTTCCAAACAACTTGTCAAGTTGCCCAATTAATAAATCAATTCCATTCGATGCGACGTCGAACTTCTTTCTCCAATTTAATTTTGCATTTATTTGCCTGTCACGCAGACACACAGACATTTCCAACGAAAAATATAAATCAATTGCCAAGATTCAACAATTGTCTCCTGTCCCCTTTAACCACTTGAAGTCTTAACCTGGCCATGGAAAATTACGGGAAATTCAATTAGGAAATCAAGAAGAAATCGCAGTGGTCTTAGTGAGTATCTCTTCTCTGTCTGTAGGGTATCAATCAGTCGAGTTAATACTAATAAGCCAATCTGTTTAGACTAAGATTAGGATGATTCTTAAATTTCTACTAGACTATCAGACCTTACTTAAGTGATATTGTTGTCGATAATGATGTAGTTGTTGTTGTTGAAGATATTGTTGTTATTGCTAGTTGTTGTTTCTGTTGTTGTTGTTGTTGTTGTTTCTGTGGCAATCATGCGAGACACGCACAAAGCTGGCTAAAAGCACAAACATAAATCATTTGGTTATTTTCGGACGTAAGACGCAACGATAAACAGTTAGGTCCAAACTGTTTTTATTTTTTTTGCTTCTCTTTATTTGAAGCGGCAACATTTCAGCAGCAGGTAAATGAACTAAAAGTACGAATCGCCGCGTGGCAACAACAAAAACAACAACAAGAAATGTAACAACAATAAGGCAGAAAGTGATCAGTGAGCGAAATTAGATTGCCACACTTTCAAATCAGAGAGAGAGAGAGAGAGATAGAAAAAAGAAAGAGAGAGAAATGGAGATAGAGTAAGAAAGTAATAGAGGAAGGGACAAGGAAAAGGGAAGGTAGAGTAGTGAAATACATATTTTGTGTTACATATAAAAGTAGGAATAAAAAGTTAACATCGACTCGCCGAAAATTTAATACCTTTACCGAACCCTGTACACTGATAAAAAAAATATTCTAAAATCAAGATTTTGGTCACAATACTACGAATTTTGGTCTAAAAAATGCGTCGAGAACATAAAATTCTCAAAGTTAGAAAACACGTCTTGATTTTAAGAACATTACAAATAAGAATAAGCTCTTGTTTTTAGAACAAAAAGTCTTAAATATTCAACCCAAATAAAGAAATTAACTTATTTTTTTTTTATATTTATACTTTTTTTAATTTTTTTTTTACAAATGTTCCGATTATATGTTTTTTCCTTGGCTAGAAAGGGTTTCGTTCCCTCGCTTGTTATGAAACTGAAGCGTCGACTCTATATTCTTAACAATTTAAAACTTTTTATTCTTATTTTAAGAACTGCGAATTTTTAGATTAATATTCTTAATATTAGTAATTTTGTCTTGAAATTGTCTTATTTTAAGAACAAAATATTTAAGATGAATGTTCTTAATTTTAGAAGTTGGTCGAAGTTAAGTTAATATTATTAAATTATTTGTAAAAAGCTAACCGAAAACTGGTCAAAATACTTCTGTCTTTTCTTGAATTGTCATATTTTCTGTTTTTATTTCAAAAATATTTAAAAACATTTAAAATGTTAAAATTCTTTGATATCATGTAGCTTAATATATTTTCTTCTTCATTTAACTTAATTCAAATTTCAATTGCTTAATATCAGAAACAAAGTAATGGTATCAAAAAGGGACCGTTTTGTCAAATTATTTTTGGTCTAAACTTTTTTAAATATTTATTAATTTTAATTGAATTTTAGTTGCACATTATCTAAGTATTAATCTTACTATTTTATTTAATACATAAAATAAAGAAACGAAAGCATAATTTAATGCTGTTCACTTAAATCCAGGGATTAAAACCTTAACCGAAACCGTAATCTTTAACCGGTGAAAACCGATTGAAATTTGTAACCGAAAATAACTTTTCCGCTGTACCGAAACCCATAAACCGAAACTCTTGAAACCGAAATAACCGATTCATTTATAAGGCTTAATTTCGGTTCTGGCCGTCGCAGCTACTGAGCAACTTTTATAACTTTGAACAGTCATAACTTTGTCAAAAGTCAATCAATTTTCGGAAAGTAAATTTAAGCATAATTTTACCTCTAAATTGGTTCTGCAATTAAATTTTGTTAATTTTAAGAATTCGAAATTTTTTAAATCTTTCGAAAAATGATAAGGGGTAACACTGTAAAATTTCTAAAAAAATTCGAAATTTTGAATATTTTCAAAATGAAAAATATTTAAATGCAGAACGAATTTAGAGGTAAAATTATGCTTAAATTTACATTCCGCATGAAAATTGAGTGACTTTTGACAAAGTATTGGCAGTTCGAAGTTATTAAAAATCAATAAAATCAAAATAATCGAAATGTTCAAACCAAATTAACCAAATTTATATGAGGTCAAATTATAATAAAATCGACATTACGCTGGACCATTTTAATAACCAGATAACATTATTTTCCAGGCTTATAAGAGAATTTAGACTTTTTTCATGTAAAACAATGAATAATGTTTCTATTTTGGTCAACCGAAAACTTTAATTTTTATTTTTTTCTGATCCGAAACCATTACGGTATTTTTAAGCCGTTACGAAACCAATACTCCAAGATTTTGCACCACCGATAACCGAAAACCTTTATTCGATCATAACCGAAGCCGTAACTGAAACCGATATTCGTTTCGGTTTTAATCCCTGCTTAAAACAAAATTTAACCTTTCTTTGGTGTATCCAGTTAAGTTAAGTTGATTTAAGTTAATATGATTCAAATTCCTATTAAAAACCTAGCCAAAATGTTGATAAAATACTTTAGTCTCTCCTTGAATTGCTTTAAAATGTATAAATCTTAAAGATAATGATAATGTAGTTTAATCAACTTTGTGATACTATAAACTATATTCAAATTTTGAACTGTTTAATTTATTTATATATTGAAAGTTTTATTTTATTTGCACTTAAATTAAGTATTAAGCTGATTATTTGATTTACTAGATTAAATAAAAGATAATTAAATTCAAATATATTAATTATAATATTCTAATTCTAATAAGTTATAATGCATTAGCATAAAAGAAAAATAAATTCGAATAAAGCATGTTTAATTATTGTTTATTTAAATCCAAATTTATTCTTTCTTTGGTGTGGTCATACAAAATGTACCGAGGCATACAAAATGTACCGCATTTGTTACAATTGTACCACATGTGACGAACGTGATCACAAGGTCAATATTTAAATGCGATTCATTCAGCAGTTCAACAACAAAGTCGCAGTCGCAGTCGCTGTCGCAGTCTCTGTCTCTGTCTCTGTCGCTGTCTCAGTCGACGTCAACGCAACGCAACGCTGCGACTGCGCAGTCGCTCACATGAGCAACTGATCAGCTGAGCGTTAGCGTCATTTCTTATGCAATTGAGGAACGGTAAAAAGCGATCGCTGCTCGCTCCGGACATTGTCCAGCTGTTGGAAACTCTCCGATGCCGGCGATTGCATCGTTTGATTGCCCAAGCGGCACCAAAACCCAAAAAACGAATAAAATAAAAACAAGGAAGAAATATTAAAAAAAAACAAAGCTTGCAACTTCAAGTGTTAAGTGGCGCGCCTCGTTGGCGTTAATTTGGCCGCAGAAACAACTATAGCAGCTACAGTAAAAACTCAATGTGAGGAACAGCAAAGCGAACAAGTTAAAGTAATAAGAAAATAGGGAAATATTTTGTTAAGAAAAAGTCAACGTAGACAAAGAAGGAAAAAGGAAAAAATAATATTAAATAAAAATAATTGAAACCATTACAAGGAAAACCAAGAAAATAAATTTAAATTTATTTCTGGAACCATAGTAAAAGTCTAGAAGTTATAGAATATTTCGAAATCAGTCCATTAAATAGCTTAGTAGTTGGGAAAAAAATGCAGTATTTCTGTTATTTATAAATCGAACAAAATGGAAAAATATAGAAAATTTACTATAATAAAATAAATAAATACAATCTTGACAATAATAAATAATTTTTGTGCATAAGATAAGAAAACATACACAAAGTAATGTTTAGCAAAAACTGTATAGCATGTTAAAAAGGTAGGACAATATTAAAATATTTAAATTAATGTTCAGATGCATATATATAATGTATGTATGTAAATAAAATCGTTCAGTTCTTCTTATGCTAAATTATGCAAACATGCCTCATGATTAAAAAATAATTGCAACATCTTAAATATGTGCTAGGAAAAATAGGATTATGGTAAATTGATAAAAACAAAGAATAAATTGATAAAAACAAAAGATGAATTGATAAAAATACAATATTTCATTAAACACCAATTTTATTAATTAATATACGTTTTGAAAATTCTATAATATATTTTTGTCGAAAAATTTAAGTTTTTTTATGACTTCTGAAACTAAATAAATTTCTAATATTTTCATTTTCATTTTCTTGCTTTTAAGTTGACTGCGATCGACTTAGGCTAGTTTCACTGTAACTAGCTAGAATAAATGTACTTGCAGCTACTTCCTCCATGGCTGGTGGTTTGTCTAGTTTACCGACTGTTGTCGTTGTTGTTGTTGCTGCCACCGCTACGGCCTCTGCTGCCGCTGCTGACTGCACAACAGAGTCGCAAGTGGCAAGTTGCGGAGTCGCGCAGTCGCCGCAGACTTTGACTTGAATTTCGGAATGCGGAGAAAGTAGGCCGCGATCGTCTGCCAGTTGTTGCTAGTTGCCAGTTGCCAGTTGCTAGTTGTCTAACGCTGGCGTCGGTGTCGACGTCGCGTGCAACATTCCATGCAACCGCCGCATGCAGCAACAGCAGCAGCATCATCTATGCATGTATGTATGTGTGTGTGTGTGTATGTACTGAGTAGCTGCCACATTGAACAGTTAGACGCTGCAGTTCCGTTTGCTGCAAAGCGGATTTTGAGCCACTAATTGGTCTCAATATGTCTGGCAACGGCAACAGCAACGGCAATGGCAACAACTGATCATCATCATCATCATCATTATCATTATAACGATCATCATTATCATGGCGATAATCTCGATCATTTGCTGAGCGTCCTCCATGCAAGGTTGTTGCACGTTTCAAGATATTAGTGCAACATTGTTGCAACAACTGACTGTCTCCCCGCCCCCCCTCTCTCTCTCTCTGTGCACTCACCACCCCTCTCCCACAGGCTGTGCCTCCGCCTCTGTCTGGCTTTTGACTAGGTTTATTTTATTTTTATGGTGGACTTGCAACTGAGATTTGGCTCTGACTTTTCGCTGCCTTTCATTTTGTTTTCTTTGTTTGCTGATATTTAAAGCGTGTTTGTTGTCTGTTTGTCTGTTTGTTTGTTTTTACAGTTGTTA